>VKOC01002770.1:0-12070 GCA_009364415.1 Spea multiplicata | reverse complement strand
AAAGTTTTTTTTTTCACATTCATATCAGCTAAATTAACCACCTGATACCCTTCTATTAAAATTTTAAATGTAAATTCCAGACCTACACATTTAAGTAACATCATGGCTCCCACATGCATTATTGTCTTCATCACAAATGTTCCCCTATAAATCATATATAATATATCAACATGGTGACTAAAGGCCCATAGCTTTCCCTACTCTCCCATCCATTTCATGAGACTAACCCTAACTTCTGAATTCTACTTCCTTATATTCCCTTGGTATTTCTTGGCACATGTAAATAAGGTCAACAATAATCACCTTTTGCCTCTATATCCACTTTATACATGGATCCCTTGAAAGTAATTGCCCGCTATACAAAACTCAGGTAAGGCGTTTGTACCTTAATGGGACTCGTCAGCATGAGGTTGTCATACTGGCTTAATACTTGAGGCTTGGGGTAGCACGAGAAATACCATTACTTAAGTTATGGTGGGTAAAGGTGATGGAAAATCCTTCCACTTAAAATGAAGGGGTAGTTGAAGCATTATTAAACACTCATCTACAGACACCAGACAAGCCAGAAGGCTTGTTTTTCCCTCAGTAATCTCATGGTGCTGCCACAAGGGATTCTGGGTAGGCACATGAAAATAAGGTCAACAATAATTATTGTTATCATGCAATTATATTGCAGCATCATGAGATTTCTGAGGGAAAAACACACCTTCTGGCTTGTCTGGTGTCTGTAGATGAGTGTTAAATAACCCACCATAATTTATGTAATGGTATTCCTCTGTTTTTAAGAAGTCACACACACAGTAATTTACAACTGTTTATGAGTAGCTGATCTCTTCCAAAAAATGGTTTCCATCAAAAGCAGACATACAAAGCATTAGATTATAGTCGGCATATTTATAGTGACCCAGGGAAACAATGTCCCAGGAGTTAAGAAGGACGTGTCTGGATTAAGATTAATATTGATCCAGAGGAAATTTGGCAAAATTTGTAGGGTGGGCTAAAATGACACAAAAAGGCCTATGTGTAATCAAATACATATTTTTATCTAAAGCTATATTAGTACAGAAATGACATTTTTCTGTCTCTATAAGCTAATACAAGTCATTTTGTAGTTTGTATTATTTTATGGATGATAGAAATCAACATACAAGTAATTATTTACGTAACTTTGTTAAGAAGTAAGTAGAAGTGTAGATCAGGGTGTTGCAGTAGATGGGATCTACTTGGATTTTGCCAAGGCGTTTGACACGGTTCCACACAATAGGTTAGTATTCAAACTGAAAGAAATTGGCGTAGATGCAAATTCTTGTTCTTGGGTAGAACATTGGCTGGTCAAAAGTGGTAAGTGGTGTCCCTCAGGGTTCTGTTCTGGGACCAATTTTATTCAACATATTTATAAATGACCAGGCAATAGGCGTTGAAAGTCACGTTTCTGTGTTTGCAGATGACACTAAACTAGGTAAAGTAATACAGTGTGACCAGGATATCACAGTGCTACAGAGGGATCTAGATAGACTGGGGGACTGGGCACACAAATGGCAGATGAAATTCAATGTAGATAAATGTAAAGTTATGCACTTCGGGGTAGGGAATGCACAAGCAACCTACACCCTAAACGGTAGTGAATTAGGGGTAACAACAAATGAGAAGGATTTGGGAATTGTTATAGGCAACAAACTAGGCAACAATGTGCAATGTCAGTCAGCAGTTGCTAAGGCCAGTAAGGTTTTGTCGTATAAAAAGGGGCATCAATTTGCAGGATAAAAATATAATTTTGCCTCTGTATAAATCAATGGTAAGGCCGCACCTTGAATATGCTGTGCAATTTTGGGCACCTATTCTAAAGAAGGATATCATAGCACTAGAAAGGGTGCAGAGGCGGGCTACAAAATTAATAAAAGGAATGGAGCACTATAGTTATGAAGAAAGGTTAACTAAATTAAATCTGTTTAGTTTAGAAAAACCTCACTTCAGAGGGGATATGATAACATTATATAAATATATTCGGGGCCAATACAAACCATTGTGTGAAAATCTGTTCATAAACAGGACTATGCATAGGACACGTGGTCATGCATTTAGACTGGAAGAAAGGAGATTTAGACTAAAGCAGAGGAAAGGGTTTTTTACAGTAAGGACAATAAGGATGTGGAATTCTCTGCCTGCAGAGGTAGTTTTATCGGAGTCTGTACAGACATTTAAACAGCAACTGGATGGATACTTGAAAAAACATAATATTCGGGGATATAATCTTTAATTATGGGGAAACAGCTTATTGATCCAAGGAGAAATCTGACTGCCATTTTGGAGTCAACAAGGAAATTTTTTCCATGGTTAGTGCAAAATTGGAACTTCTTTTGCATCAACAGCAACAAATTAACAGATATAGGAAAGGCTGAACTTGATGGATGCATGTCTTTTTTCAGCCTATACAACTATGTAACTCTTTGAAGATGTTGAATGATAAGTATTCAGGAGTGTGTTCTAAATGCTGAACTACTGAGCCCATACTCCTGAGTCCCCTTTGAAGTCAATATAAGTGAAAGTAAGACCAGCTTCTGCCAGAGCATGCTTTGAGTTACACAGCTAAAGGCTAATAAACAGCCTCTCAGGGTTACTCACCTGTCTGATGTAACTATCTCCTCCTTAGTTACCACGGCTAGTCTCCTTTGGACCAGCCCATTATTGACGGATAAGGCACGTCACACAAAAACGGGCAGTTAACGACCTATGACATGCCGGATACTTCAGGGGGTTAAATTTGTTCACTCAGATGGTGTTGCTGTAATGCCTCGACATAGAGGCATTCAGCAACACAGAAAAAGATGTTGGGGCGCCGTTAGATCGCTCCCCGGAGCGTTTATAATAGTTAAATAAAAAGACGGCATGTCTTTTAAATATGGTGGTGCCATGCTGCCGGTAAAAGCGTTTGGGAAGTGATTGGCAATCGCTTCCTTCACTCATTTGGTATTACTGAAATGCCTCGAGGCATTTCAAGAACACCAATGAGCGAAAAAAACGACCTTTAATCTTTTCTGAAAGTTTCTAGCGGCAGGGCACCGCCATGGTAAATCTGCCTTGAAAGATGGTGCTCCCCTTCTCCTGACAATAGCATCAGAAGCGATTACAAATTGCTTTTAGTTAGGGAGAGAGACGGATTGCGATAAAGCAGGTATACTTTTATAAAATATTATTATAGACTCTTATAAGAGCCCCTCTTCCGTACTGTTGATCACTACATAGGCAGTGATATAACACATCAGCACCTTTATTTACTTTTTGTGCACTTTTATTTTTATCCACATTTTTTCAGGGTTTATTTAATATTATTTTTAGCTACCATTAACCCATGCTTTGCCGTAGATCATTGATTAGGGATTGATCCCATAGCAGCAGCACCTTTTTGCTTACTGTATTCTATTTTATTTTACCGGCTAGGGGTTAATTATTATATGATACAGCGCAGGTATACTGCTGAGGAGGCGTATTGGACCCCCAGTGGCGTGCCAGAATTTCTTAAATTCTGGGCATTAACTATGCTAATGGAAATTATAAAAAAGCCTCCATCCGCTCCTACTACCAGCCCCATCCTTAGTACCCCCATTTACACCCAGTCGATTTGGGGAGAAGGGTGGACCTCTTGCTCCACTCCATATAGTCTTGGCAACTGCAGTTATGCTAATTCAGGTTTATTACTGAGCACTCGCTTCACTCACCTGCTGTACAAATTAATGACAGGATTAGTAAAGAGTGGGCGACACAGCTGATTAACCTGCTAAGGTTGAGAGGTTTTTCTATTGATATTTAGTTATTTAAATGTAATTAGAACAACCTATTCAAATTATATTATATATAATATATAATAACTGCATTTTAGTATTAAAAATACATTTAAAAAGGAAAAAAATAAAAACAAACATCCTACCACAGATCTTTGTCAAATTATTTGGAAGCAATTTGTTTATTGTTGTTTTTCCTAAAGCATTCTACTTCTGACATGAATTTACAACTCCTGATGTGTCCCTGTCAAACAACTAATGTGTGTTCAACATCATACCGTGGAGACAGTGATACCACCATTCATACATTCATAGGTTTGCCTGGTTGTTTGGAAGCTAAATGGCCAAGTTTGGGACATGTGCACTTCAGTTTTTCAATTTTGGATTTTGACATTTGTTCATCCTGTGTCCTATTTGAGACATACCTGTGGATGTCAATTTACCCCCAAAACCACATATTTTTTGAAAAGGGGTGGTATTTTAGCACTTTCTATGCACTAATTCTACCACTAGCCATTGTCAAAATTAGTGGTAGTATTTTTGGTGTTTTTTCCTGCACACATTGTATGACTTTACAGCTCCTGATATATGCCACTGCCAAACAACACCCCAATATGTGTTCTGCAATAAACTGCTTAATATATCAGATTTAAAAAATACTCTCTAGGATTTAGATTAAAAGCATGCATACACAACAGCCATTGTGTATAAAAAATTAAAAGCGTACAGCTATATTCTTCTCTGTAATAAGATTATTTACAAAATAGAACACACTAATATATGTAGTTATTAGCTGCATTGCTTCTCTTTTTTCACTCCAGCATGCATGCTCTGTATTCCCTCCCTTTTTCCATTCTTCATAGTCTAGGTTCCAACCTAATTAAAAAAACACTACATCATAGTTAAATAAAACTGTACCCAGGATTACCCTGATTTCCATATGCAGATTGTTCTGCACTGACAGGCTTCTTTTTTTTCCCTTCTTCATTTCTCTGGCTTTTCCCCATCTCTCCGGACATTATATTGTGAATGTCCTCACTAGCAATCTTCTTAAATTTCCTACAAATTTTATAGAAGCAACAAACAATTTAAAACACAAACAGGATGAATGGAATTCCTGCTTGGCTTGGCTTATTATATCTTTTTTTGGAGCAATTTAATTTTATTTGTTCAATTAACTTCTTCATTCAGTGGAAGCAAGCTACCTTGGATATAAAGAAAAAAACAGCATGCAACAGCCAACAGATGCCTTAGACTTAACAGTGAACTCACCGATTTTAAAAGAAAATGCTTTTTATCTATAATGGCAGAATCCGGATCATACAGCAGATCAACATGCATAGCCCTGGACCTCATGCTGACCTGAGACTCATAACAAATATATCATCTTCTCTAATAGTGGCCTGAGGTAAGAAAATTGCATTCATTTTTTTATGTAGTTGTATAATACAAAGCTTTCTTCTACACGATAATTTTCAGCCTAATTCTTTAAGTCAATAATAGCAGAAACACAATACATTTTTATTTCTGTAATAATAAAGGGTTCACTAGTAAGGCAAACGCAGATGTATGTTCCCTGCTTACATACCAGAAAGGTTACAGAAGCCAGTACAGTGATTAGCTCCTGCTAATGTAACACTTAATATTTAGTTTGAGCATGCCCTTCTATAATACAACTGTCAGCCTTTAGTAAAATATTTAGAAGCAGAGGGATTTATCTGAGTCAGCTCATGCATGTGTTTTAGCTTGTGTGTAAATATTTGAACTTTGATTAAAACAGTAGTTTCCTGCAAGAAAGCAATTAATGTTACAAATTTAAGTACAGTATTTAATTTGTTGCGAAGCAAAAAAATAAGGTTATAATTTTTATTGTACTGTTCAGTCTCAAGATGTTCACTGTGTTAATTGGGTTAAAAAAATTGCAGCACTTATTAGAAATTCTAATTTCACAATGCAGCAGCGACAATGCACGCAGCCTGTGAATTATTCACATCTTTAATTTGCTCACTTAATGACAGTGTTCTGTAATCAGAGAGCAGAGACTCCTTGCCATGCATTATGTATGATGCTCAGGACTTAAACGCAGGACATTATGAAGCTCTCAGTGGTTCAGTAATTAGTTTTCCACAAGGCGGTACTTATATATTAAAGTACTAGAACGCATATTTCAAACAAACTACATACTGTAACTAATGATGCTTTATCCCTAGGCAACACTGTCCCAATATTTTTTTTCTAAAGAAACACTTGTGGATATTAGCAAATTAAAGACAAGCATGAAAAAAATGATTAAAGTTAGCTATCGGTACCCATTCATTTTTTCAAAGTGCTCTTGTTCTGTGGTGAAATATACCGCTCATGGGTAACAAAGGCCATAAAGGGAAGAAAATGCTCTTTAGCCCTTCATTATTGATGTGCCAAAACAAATGAAGAAGTAAACACTTAATATATTAATTGGTTGGTTGGTTTATTCTAAGTACTCATGGTTCATAGTGCCTAAATGTTTGGGGTAATTGTTTCTATGTCTATAATTCATATGGCAATTATTTTAATCAGATTAACAAGTAACTGAAAAAGGACACAAGTAGTGAATAGTATTAGAATACATGGTGCACCAGTCTGTGCCATATTTCTTGTATTATGCTTTAAATATTTAAGGTATTACATACTGTTCTTATTACATAACACAATGTAATTACAAAAATATGGATACTGGAAATGGTGCCTGGTGCTCCAAATGCAAGCCACACATTGCTAAATGCTGCTTTATTTTCTGCAGTATTGGGCATTTTACATCAGTGATGGCTAATTCTACCATATGAAGTCTGGAAAAGGTAACACTGGGATGTAGTGAAAACAGGGTTTACTGTGGACTGTTAACCCCTTCATGACTCAGGACGTACTATTACATCTGCTAAAACATAATTTCGATAACCGAGAACATAATAGTACATCCTGTGGTTCAAAGTACGGGAAGTTTCAACAGTTTAGCTGAAATATTAGCTGAATGCATTACAATCCTATCTTATGAGTACCATGGGAGCAACCATATCAATTTCCTTTTTCAGAAATCTGCATAATTATTCTTCACAGTTAAGTTATCTCTACGCTACTGTCAAGTTGCTGATTGTTATTGATCAGTTCAAGCTGCGTAATGTTGGCTCTGCCATAGGCTGCTACCGATTTTAACTTTCACAAAGTTTAAACTAGATATATCCAAAGCAATTACTCTGATTGCTGTAAAAAGGCAGAATCTAAAGGTAGCGTACAGGGTTCTGTTGTAAAATGTGCTGGTTGATGTTTGCACGAAAATCGGGGAGCATCTTTAATTCTGGGACAAAATTTGATGCCTAGTGCCCACATTTAGTCTCATTCAATCTCTCATGCTCTCTAAATGTTTCCCTGCCTTCTCTGACGACCACTTCTGCTTCTGGCGACCATTTTCACCTTTGCATCTTCCACACTGTGGAAGCTTTGCGCCAGTTCCTGCAATTGGGTGAAAGGACATCACTGCAACCGAAATCCACATTAAACACCAGGAGCGAGCATTATGAATACCTTGTTATGCCCTTCTGTCTCTGCAATGCTCACACAATTTTCCAGGAATTCAGAAATAATGTCCTCCGGACATGCACCAACAATGCATGGTGATATACCTAGATGACATTCTGATCCATTCTTCCTCCATAGAAAGTCATCACACAGATGTTGCCCGAGTCCTGCAAAGATTACAAGTGAATAATCTATTTTTCAAATTGGAGAAGTGAGTTCTGACGCAAACAGGTACCCTTCTTTGGGTATGTAATTTCGGAGGTCAGTTTGGCCATGGACCCTGAAAAACGCTCAGCTGTTCTCGAATGGCTCCACTTCCTTTAAAGTTTTTTTGGGTTCGCTAACTACTACCGGAAATTCATTCATGATTTTTCCTCTATTGTAAAACCCCTTACTGACATGACCAAAAAAGACGTAACACATCTCACTGGTCCCTGGAGGGCATCAAAGCCTTTGAGTCATTAAAGGACGCTTTTGCTGCTTCTATTCATACATGATGTTGATGCATCTGAGACAGGAGTAGATGCCCTTCTGTCTTAACATCCTACTCCTAAGAGCCAGTTGCACCCATGTGGGTGTTTCTCCAAAAAGTCCCGAGGAATACATCTATGAAATTGGTGACCTTGAGTTGCTGGTGATAATACTCACTCTCAAAAATGGAGGCAATCCTGATCCTCAAGGATTATAAAAACCTCACCTGTCTGAGACTAAGCACTTGACTCTAAGGCAGGCTCAATGGGCCTTATTTCTACCTCTCTTGAATTATATGGTCTTGTACCTGCCTGGGACCAAAAATGTGCAGGCTGATGCCCTGTCTAGACAGCTTTCGAATGCTAAGGAGAAGAGTCCTCCTAGTCCGATTATTCCTTTGGACCGAGTACTGGCCACCATTCGTACCAGCATAACATCTCCTCTCGGGGAGAGAATACAGGCTGCTCAAGTAGATGCACCTGCTGAAACTCCCTCAGGGCACTGTTTTGTACCTGTGTACCTCTGTACCAAGGTATTTTCTTCCTATCATAATTCTAAATCATCATGGCATTCCGGGAGGAACCAACTTCTCTGGTCAATTTCCCGCTTCTTTTAGTGGCCAGGACTTAACAAAGATTGTTGCCTTTGTCACTGCCTGTCCAGTCTGTGCGCAGACTAAATCACCTGTCACGTTCCAGTGGGCCTTCTCTAACCTATACCCAGTGGTGAGAGGACTTCATAGTCAACCTTCCACAGTCTATCAGTAACACAGTTATCCTCATAGCTGTCGACTGGCTTTCTTAGATGATCCACTGCATAACATTAAAGTTCCCATCCACTAAAGAGTTGGCTATGGTCTTTATCAAAGGGGTCTGTCAGCTACACGGGGTTCCCAAAGTCATATATTCCATCTGGGGCAGCCAGTTTGTCTCGAGATTCTGGAAGGCTGCCTGTGCGTAACTAGGTATCCAACTCTCCTTCTCCTCGGCCTAACACCCGCAATCGAATGGGGCTGCGGAAAGGGCCAATCAGGTGTTGTAGCCATGCTACATTTCAAACCATCAAAGCAACTCTTCGGCTCTGCTACCCAGGTCAGAATTTGCTCATAACAGTGCAGTCTTGGCCATTACCTGACTCTCCCCTTTCATGATGAATTACAGGATCAACCCTCTGTGATTCTCGATACTTTTACTTTCCAGGGGATTCTGGTACTGAAGGATCATCCCTAGCAGATCTGTTCCACATGGGTGCAGATCCCAGAGGCACTACAACAATCCCAGGAGCTTCAGGCCAATTGGCTTTCCCTGAGGTCCCTTCTGGTTCCCGAATCCTGGCTTGTTCCTGACCCCAGCTTATCTTTTGGTATACATGCCTAGACCACGATTTGGCGTTGTTTGCTTGGTTATTACAACTAAGGTTTCAATTTACATTTTGTGTCTATCTGTTTCCTGGTCCTAACAGCTGCAGTGGACAGTCAATTTTTACATGTAGCAAACTTACACACACAGTAACACACTTACAGACACATACTGACACATACAATAGCATACTTATAGACACATACTCTCTCACACACACATAGTAACATAGCCACACACACTGCCTGCGTCTGAGCACTGGGACTAGACATCATATCCCAGCACTCATCATTATACCTAGCTCCGGGGTGGGGAGCTTCACAGTGCTAGCTTTGTGGGCCCCTATTGGACAGCCTCCGTGCAATGCAGTGGCATTCATCTTAAACCTGAGGTTGCCTGTCTGTAAGCATTTTGCGGCTTCCCCAAAAGTATTGCCCAGTATATTTGCTGCGCTTGAATCTCAGGCTCAAAAACCTGCAAGAACACTGTGTTCTGCCAGAACGGTGAGAGCATTCAGTGGAGCTAAATCATTACTTATTGGTGCTTTTTTATCTGCTGTGTAGATGACAGGTGCACTATTCTATATCCTAATATGTACATTCTATAAGAAAACTTACATTGTAAAACCAAGTTGGAAATCAGATTTACCTTTGGTTTGCTGTTTAGCTCTTGTTCATTTCTTAGAATGGAGAAACTACTTTGTCCAACAAGGTACAATACAGTAAGCTGAAGTAAGAAGATGAGCACAGTGCAAGGGTGCTGAGAAACATGTTGCACACTATCCGGGGGTGTACCTGCACCTAGTGTCTTGTGGCTAATGTAGAAGCATTTGAAATTGCTGTGGCTACAAAAGTATTTATAAAGAAAACATTGGATCTCCCAATCTTTCTCCTTGTACTATATCCCCATAGCAGAAGAATCAACAGAATTGTATGGTATGTGTATAAACTAGGTATCCTATTTTAAAGAAAACAAAAAGTTGTGATTATTAATTTTTGAATTATGGACATTTTGGAAAAATAATTGCCTATAAATGACTAATCTATACCAAAGAGTACCTGTGATATCCAGAATTTAATGCAAAAATGTGCCTGATCTTAAACCATGTTGAAGTCAAAAGGAACCTAACTTAGAAACCAGGTCTTTAACCCTGAGATGTTTTTTGACCACTATGAACAAAACCATTGTCTAAGGATATAAACTATGTATTGGAAAAGCTGCGTTTTAAAAGTGTTAACTGCTCACAGTATCTGCTTCATATCAATACATAATGAACATATACAAGACAGAGACCTCTGCCAGACATTTGTTACAAAATAATTCTAGAAATCCATTATACCAAAGAGACTTAATCTTCTTATCCAATGCAGCATGTATTTTATTGGTAGGTGAAATGGCTTTTATTAAAAAATACCATTGGCAGAGCAGCTTAATATTTCGTATGTCACACAAGGCAGGTTTTACTTACGTGGAAACGACTTCCAATCTTCCAATTATTCCCCTGTCAGCTATTTTAGCAGTCTTTTCTTCATAAATATGTTACTTTTAAATGCTTTGTGATACTTCTTTTTTCATTATTGTTGGTCATCCATGCTGTTTTTTTCATTGCCTGAGGACATGTCTCTTCAATTTATTCTTATTTAATCATTTTCTATTTTATTTTGATAAAGGAGCTTTATTTTCTTTGTCAGATCACTTAATTAGGCTCCCTGCAATATGCTTATCCCAGCAGTTACTTCTCACTATTTCATCACAAACAAATCCATTAAAAACACTTTAGGTCCCTGACTCTCACAAGCTGTAAATCCTCAGCATACTATCCTGAGTGAATTACAGCAGAAGAGAGAAATTTCATATCACACAATAACCAAAGAGTATGTGACCTTCTGTTATAATCAAGTCAAATTTAAATTGAGTAGCTTCTCCTATAGTATAAACATCGCCGATTTTTCTAGAAAAGTTCTAGTTTATACTATGCTTTTATTGAAGAGTCCAAAATGCAGATGTTACCATGAGTATTACTTCTGTAAACTACTTGCATACTAAATACATTTCTAAAGACATAGCAACCCTTTAACTGACAACCTAAGCAGCAAAATGTTATGCTTTTTGGATGCCTATAGTTTTCAACTAAACTTTTTAAAGCAATATCCACATATGTCCGCTACACAAAAAAAAGATGAATTGCACATCTAACCCTAGAATGCAAAAACAGGCATCTTAATGTTGATACCTTTCAAATGACATTGAGCAGACCCATGTAGCTAAGGAAGATGATTACTTGTAGCTACAGTATACCACAAAAGTGAGTACACCCTCAAATTTTTGCAAATATATTATATCTTTTCATGTAACAACACTGAAAAAATGACACTCTGCTACAATGTAAAGTAGTGAGTGTACAGCATGTATAACAATGTAAATTTGCTGTCCCCAAAAAATAACTCAACACATAGCCATTAATGTCTAAACCTTGGCAACAAAAGTGAGTACACCCCTAAGTGGAAATATCCAAATTGGGCCCAAAGTGTCAATATTTTGTGTGGCCACCATTATCTTCCAGCACTGCCTTAACATTCTTGGGCATAGAGTTCACAAGAGCTTCACAGGATGCCACTGGAGTCCTCTTCCACTCCTACAAGACGGAGCTGGTGGATGTTAGAGACCCTGCGTTCCCCCACCTTCCGTTTGAGGATACCCCACAGATGCTCAATAGGGTTGAGCAGGGCCGGCCCGACAATGGAGCCGAGTGGGGCAACCGCTCCAGGCGGCACTTTTGAAGGGGCGGCACTTTGCTGCCCCAAGCCCTTTTTTTTTTTTTAAGCCGAGAAGAGAGAGAGGGCGCCGAGTGGTTTTATTCTACCAAGTTGTCAGTATCCGCTCGGCGCCCCTCTCTCTCTCCTCTGCGAG
>VKOC01002769.1:0-59268 GCA_009364415.1 Spea multiplicata | reverse complement strand
CAGGCGTACCGCAATGTACGCAGCGTACGCAACGTACGCAATCTACGCAGCGTACGCAACGTACGTAGCATACGCTGCACAGCTGTTTGTCATCACTCTCCTATTTAAACACCACTTTTCTCCCCTGTCTTCACCCGTTCAAAGTGTAATGCTTTTTGGGTGTGCTGTTTACTATATATTCTCTCGATTTCCTTGTGTACCGACCTTTGCCTGTTTTTGACTACAATTCTTGCTGCCTGCCTACGACCTCGGACCTGTTTACCCGTTTTGCTTCTATTCTGCCTGCCTCGACCTCGGATACGTTTGACCCCGCTGCCTGCCTTTGCCCTTTTGATTACGGACTGTATACTGGACTTCTCTATCTGCATAGTAGGATCCATCCTCTCTCCCTGACCCCGTGACAACTATCATTTACACCAAGATGATGACCCCCCCAACTCAGACAATTAGATTATAAATTAAAATGTTAGCATTCAATTAAATGAAGCTAATAAATGTAAACCCTGTGGGAAACTATCCTATCTATGTATTATTATTATTATCTTTTATTTATATAGGACCAACAATTTACACAGCACAATATATACAGTATATTCAAAAGGTATGACAAGACTAGAATTGACAGACTGACACTTTGCACGTTTACAATGTAGAGGAGGTTGGTGGTGTCATACTTAACTTGAGTTGGGGAGTGGGTGGAAGCAGGGCCGGCCCAAGACAAAATGCCGCCTGGGGCGAAGTTTAAAACTGTCACCCCCCCCATTATCTACCCTGCCGCCCCCCCCATTCTACCCTTCTGCCCCTCCCTATTATCTACCCTACCCCCCCGTACTTACCTTTCAACAGTCCTGCGGTGAGTCTCCCTGCTCAGTCTCGGTGTCGGCTTGTAATTCTGAGTGCCGGAAATAAGGTCATCTTCCAGCGCTCAGCATTACAAGCCGGCACTGAGACCAAGCTAGAGGGCTTGCAGAGGAGAGAGGGGTGACGAGCGGGTACTGACAACCTGGTAAGTGAAAACCACTTGGCGCCCCTCTCTCTCTCTTCCGCTTTAAAAAAAAAAGGGCTTGGGGCGGCAAAGTGCCTTCGAAAGTGCTGCCTGGAGCAGTTGCCCCACTCGGCTCCATTGTCGGGCCGGCCCTGGGTGGAAGTGGTTAAAAACTCATCAAGCTCTACTGTACATTTTTATTACGCTGAACTTGCTGAGATTCCTCTAGAGTGCTATTAATAACAGTACAAAAAATTGTATTAGTGTCTGCTGTTATTAAATGCCGTCAGAAATCCCTTAGTTGCTCAAACTGTTGGCAGCTAGGGTTATAGACTACATGCTCTGATGTGACTTGCATCATACGTGAATAATTAGCTATATAATATAAATATTTTAGGTTACAATTAGATATAATAATAATAAATACGTATAACTTTAGATGTTGTTTGTGTGTGTATATTTCCCTTTAAGACAATAACTCCTAAACATTTCTTGTCTGATGTAATTTAATACTTTTTACTATTTAGTGCTCCCAGAACACTATGAACATCTGATCAGAGAAATGACTGATACCCTTCTCGCAAGGAATAAAATCAAACGCGGAAACTGCAATTATTCAACACCCAGGTATCTGGCACTCTAAGTGCACATGTGCGGTTTTGTGATGTAGCGTGCCTTTCGGGTAGCTAAGACATTCTAGTGAAATGCAGGTATCAGGGATTCTGCCTCTTCTCAGCGTACGGTTTAATATATCATATGGGTGAGTGATGGACTTGGCACTCATTTTAAGTTTGAGCTCTATAGTTTAGCATTTGGGACAAACACATCTGCTCGTTTCAGGAGCCAGGGGCTATATGGGAATAGCAGAGACCCGATGACATCATTGAAAAGGACTTGAATTTACATATGAAATATTATCCTAAGCAGTTAGTCTGAACCACAGGAGATTCTTATTCTGCCAAGTACAAGCCTTGCTCTGTGCCCAGACTAATGTCACATGCTACAGCGCTGCATTGTGTTTGCAACATGCAAAGACATTCTGTGTGGAAGAAGGAGTGCACTCTTTTGTACAATAGCGTTATAATGTAAAGTGTTTTTATGGACTTTAAAGAAGTAGTAAATTACACATATAAATGAGTCTTGTATACAGATCACATGAATGTATCACAGCTGTGCCTGAAAATTGATATTTGTTGGAAGGGTTATGTCCTGTTTATATATAAAAAAGGTGCTTTCTGCTTAGTCAGGATTGGTTGGGAAGTTTTTTTCTTCTTTCCCCATTGGACGATCCCAACAATCCTCATGATATGCCCTTCGTTAAAGCAATTGAAAGATACGTTTATACCGTAACCAGCCAATGGAGCAGCTGCATTCTCTGCAAGGTCCATTGCCAGTAAATCAGAGGATAGTTAATGCTACATCATCGTTGTCAGGATGTAAGAAAAGTACAATTGTTCCTGGAAATAACTCAAGTTTTGTTTTCCCATAAATTCTGCAGATATGATAAAATGTCTGTTACAGCAGTGAGCGGCGTATTTCTACTGCACATACAGTAAACAGAGCGAGACAGTACACACTAAACACTTCATATGCATTAATGCTCTCATAAAGATGTCTGTCATTCTCTACTTAGCAATGTACACTTAGCAATGTCCCCAATCGAAAACCACCATCTGAAGAAGAAGAATGTAACAGAAGGCAGGAGAGACTTTCTAGGACATGAACAGATCTGCAAGTATTCTTGCAAGATTTCACTTACAACTGGGGATGCTTATTACAAGGGGCTTCAATGTACCAGTGTATCATATATTTCATTTGAATTCCCAGTTAATTGTGGACATAATCTTAGTAGGGGTATACGACGGAGAAGAAAAATGTAAGTGGGTGTGTACAAGGGAAATCCAGAGAAAGTGGTCATAGTCGTTGTAGCTCATGTAAAACATGCTGAGATCTTATATGGTGCAGGGGAAACAAATGTAATAAAACATGGGGCAGTAAGTATATATATATATATGTATATATATATATATACACAAGACCCGAAAAGTCTGAAAAGCAGAACTGATTGCTGAGGTAGTGGTACTTGGGTAATTCAGAGAGGCTTTTAGCCTCTACCTTCCACGCTATGCCCATTAGACTACTGGTAGACTTTCTACTCTGCTGCCTCGTCTTTACCACAAAGAGACCTACTTCAGGGATGCATATAGTTAAAGACATAGACGCAGCCTACAGTAATTATTCAAAGAAACTGTAGCATGTGCATCACCAAGTACATGTTTTAGCACCACTGTGTTTCCAACACATCTTTATCTAAGACCAATGTAACATTATATCTGCTTATCCCCTCTGTTCTCCTATGTTCCCCCAGATTTCCAGTCCTGTAGTACAACCTCATCTTTGGCTTCCTTTTGCCTACAGTCCTGAATTGGACCACCCTGACATTGTCTACTTGAAAATTGTGCATTCTGCGATCCAACAAAATTTAGCGTCCTACAATCTAAAGGCATTCAAAGATATTACATGTACAATGTAAGACTTTCTTAGGACAGGTTATATATATATTATATATATATATATATATATATATATATATATATATATATGGAACAGCAAGATGACTTATGGAGAGTTTATCTAGAGCTAGAGGACTTAACAAGTAAATATTTATAGAATGTGCACAGTATAATAGAAAGCAGCATGATTAGAAGTTTACGTGGAGCTAACGGAAAGTGTTATAATGATATGTTATGTTCAGCAGGGGAGAAGTATGAATTTATTGTAAAGTATTAACTTTCCTATGTATTAATCTTCGTACTTATGTGTTATTTAACTCAATCTAAAGTGTCAGTTTTACTGCCAGGTCTGAGCTGGTGTTAATCTCGTCTGCCAAAGTAACTTGCGTCAAACTGAGAAACAGCTGACACCTTGTGAAGCATTAGAACATAACTATCGAAATCACCTTTTATAGGTCAGTGTTTCTGAGTCCAGCGTGATACTGGTTAGCAATATATGACCATGTGTCTTTAAGACCTGAAGCCACCAGAAATCATGTCTAAAGAATACGGAGAAAAAAGGAGCCTCTAGCAGATGCCTCTATGAATATAAAGGAAAAATCAAGCTCTGGCTTAACAGATGGACTAAAGATGTGCAGTGCAGAAAGATTTACCAGTCTAAATAATTCAACGTAATGTTGTGTGGCATCAAGGCCTGTTTAAGGCTGCAACCAGCAGAAGGTACAGATGGGAAGGCAGGACAGGCCTTTCCCACAAAACCTATTAAAAAACATTTCCGCCGCAGAGACAGTATGTTACAGAGCCACTGTGAGACTGGTGAGACATTGCTGTGCCTCAGGCACTGTTCTGCAAGGTCATCAGAGGAGTTAATCTGGAAGGTTGTGACTTACTGTAAACAGTTGAGGGGGCATTAAGTATAGACCCCCCCCATCCTCGTTCTCTCCCCTTATATGAAACTACCCCCTTCTTCACAGCTTTTTTTCAACAAATACTCTAATACCCTCTTCTCATAAGATTCCTTCACTTAAATCAGAACCCCACATTTGTTCACTTCCCAACGTCATTTAAGTTCCTCTTGTTACATACAGTATATTCCCAGTTAAGAACGCTACAATTTACTAAGTTATCCTTCCATTTCCCCGAAACCTCATTTGTCTACTATTGCGATAAAATCCAGGACAGGATTTGTTCATATCACTTTAGTTTAGTATTGTATTGAAAAAAAAGAAGCATTCTGGATCTGGCTTGATTTCTAATGTTTCTGGACACTGATGAAGGGAGAAATGAGAAAATCCTGCTGTTTTCACAATATCCTCTCCATTTAACCTTCCACATTAATGAAGTCTCTCTGCAGTTCTGAAAAGCAGACAGGTGAACTTTAACCTTTCCATCAAAATGAAGAGAAGCACTGATCACCCGATCTCTTCTGTTCCCCTATTCCAGATTCTGACCTGTGTGTCTGCTCTGTGGGTCAGTGACAACTATTTGTTTTGACTGGGTGAGTATAATTAATCAGTGGGCTTCAAATGCCTTGGCTAGAATCAGTTTTGCTTAAAAATCCCACTCCTGTTCTCAGAATTGAGACATTGTTAGCCATGAGTATGTTGATGGAGGCAGCTCTTGGCTTTAAGGAGCTGTAAGAGGGAAAAAAATGAAAAGGGTCATCGTGGAATGTTTTTACAAGCTAAATTAAAAAGAAATATAATATATACATATGTGATCTTAATACATTATTATGTCTTGTTATATTTTAATAACCTTTTAATATTGCAATTAGAATTACATACGTTCATATTATAATTGTATTATTAATTGTCCCGTGATATATCCCCTGAATACAAGCCAGACCCATCTCACTGTAATTTCCTTTAGAGCTCCAGGGTTTGTTGTAAAATAAACAAAGACGTTCATTAAGAATCTTGCATACGTATGCTTGGCATACACTACCATGGGCTCCCACGTTCCATGTGCATACATGTTGTATATGGGGGGGGTGTCTTTAACCAGTTTATGCGGTTTAGCACTCTTTGCACTTTCTTGACCCTGTGTGTATAAAAAGGTATACTTACGTCTAATAAGAAATGTATCCTAATTGTTAAAAAAACCAAAAAAAGAGATTTTTTAATATATATACATGTGAGAAGGGACAGTGTGTTTATGTCAAGAGTGGGTCAGTGGGTGTATGTTCATCATACATAGGAACTATCAGGGTCTGACTCCAATTCCCAAGGATTTTACACCACTCAAGGTGAATAGATAAATTCAGGGTCTGTAGGTGACTTCTTTCACGGTTGAAATCCCTGGTTGACTGAATTTGCAATGTCTTTACCATCTGACAAGTAATTATTTTCTGAAAACCCATTATTAGGACCATTTGGATACCAAGATTAGCCAGTCAATACAACAAATTATGAAAAGGTCGGTATTTCAGGGTGTTGTAGCACACACTTCCAGGGATTTTATAGCTCCTTGGTGGGTGGTATGTAGATACCTGGGAACTTCTCAGGTCAGGCTACCAGGAGGCCTCGCTCTTTGGGGGGGGATAGCTAAGTTGGGAGGTACTATCACACATGTGGGTGTGGTTATCTGCTGATGGGGAGGGGGCACAACTTTTGAAAGCTTGTCTTTTAAGTATTATGTTAATCCAATAAAAAATGTATCATTGGATACTGCAATATTTGGCATCTTATTGATATATAATTAGTTATTTAGTGGCATGATTTAGTGTTGGGACTTATTAATGCCCCCCTAGTTTTGACTAGTATCTTAAGTGCCCCCCCCCCTATATATATATATATATCCTAGAGTCGCCAAACTAAGCTGTAATGTTTTTTCAGTACAGAAATAGAAAACACCACTTTGAATTATTTGTTATATTTTTCTGTTGTTTTTCTACTTTAAAGTGTGTAACCCCCTTTTTAAATTGTGACGTTTAAAAATGCTGCGTGTCTTGTCACACTGTAAGGGTTTTACTCCAAGATAGCCTCCACATATTCAAAGTACATAAAGCTTCAGAGGTGATTATTCTCTGTGCAATTATGTACATCAAGTTAATTGGAGTGGGAGATATGAAATGTTGCGGGTCATCATTATTCTGCACATTCCTTTTTCAAATTATATATTTCTATATTCAAATTATATATTGCCATGTTGTCATAGTTACCAGAATTAATTAGGATATGTGTTGGGAACAATTTGCATTAAGTATAGCAGGGAGCATTAAATGAAGCCTTAGGAAATGTTAAAGGGAATTAGGAGGAGTTCCTGGGAGTGGAGTATATGAAGAACTGGAAGGTTATAGAGAGTGGTTATACTGAATTGGACTGTAAGCAAATACAACAAGGTGAGGTATAGAGAACTAGGACCATATAAAAAAGAAAATGGAGGGAAAATGGAGGGTTTTATGAAGAAGACCTTCAGCTTCTGTTTTTTTTTAAATATTATTATATATTGATTTATATTGCGCCATCATATTGTGCAGCATTGCAGAATGGGTAAAGGGGACATAACGTGCATCAGATAGCTAATATGGATTTACAGAAACTAAAGAGGGCCACGTCAAAGAAACTTTCAATCTAGAAATCAGAACTATCTAATAAAAACTGAGGAAAAGCTTAACCGTAAGGAGAATTTATTCCGATCCTTAGAAGTGGCTTCCCTCCATGATAGACACGTGTGGGTTTTTGAGACAAATATACCCATATATATTAACCTATTGGAATTAACCCTTTTGACTAAGACTAGCCAAATAACCCGTACCCTAACACTACAATTTATTATCTAGTCTTTGCGGCAGTAACCAAAGGCTTGCTGAAATCTAGATTTTATATCTGCTGTTCCCAGTAGCCAAGGGTACCAAGCCCCCACTACACAACAATAATGTGGAGAAAGCCTATAATTTGAAAGCAGAAAGAATCTAGTTGGGTGGTTAAAAATGGCACTTTACAGGTTTTCTCCTTTTATCATAACTAATTACTCTACCTCCAGGGCAATGCATTGTCCTCTCACCAGTTATGCCCTCTAATTTCCTGATACAATATGAACTAATAATGCCCCTGCCTCCAAAGTTCATCTCCCTCTCTTCTGATACCTATCTAATGCAGGTACAGGTATCAAGCTCTTAGCTAAAAAAAAAAATCCAGAAATGGTTAACAAAAGTAACATACTAGAAAAGATTACTTGGAACAAAATCAAGGGGTAAATTTTGGTTTTAGTAAGCAAAATTAGAAACAACTGGGCAAGGCTCTAACATCACTTATTCTAGAATTTTAATATTTGCTATCACTGCATATTTACACATTAGCGTTTGCTTATTATTCGTGGAAAGATGGTGTCATTTACTCTCTTTGTTTGTATGAATGAAGGTGAACATAATTATATCCCCACATGCAATTTTAGGTTTACTTAAGCTTTTAATGTGGCTTTGTGCCTTCCTGATGGAGAGTTAATAAATAAAGGGTTAAAAACTAACCCTTGGGCAATGAAAGCTGAGCTGTGTAATTGGGTTTTTAAGATCCTACTCCTTAAAGCCAAACAAAGGAAGTTCAAAAATACATCCTCATCTTTTAAGGCCTTCAGACGCCTAATCTGAAACTCCTGGAAAAGGTTAATGTAATCATGATGAACTGAGGCATGCAGAACACGTCTAAATCACAGCCATCAAGTCACTGCACATTCCTCCAACACGCATGACCCTGCAGAGCTTCTTCCAACAGTAACTGGTGTGGACCGAGGGATTCTTGTACCGATTAACCCCTCTCGCTACCAGAACATCCTGTAATCAATATAGATGTCCAAAACCAGAAGGTCAACGGGGAGGCAGGTGTGCATAAAGCGTGGTCCTGGTGCCAAGTGGCAAATTACCAAGATCATATCATAAGTTCACTTTTTCAACCTTGTACAATGATTTTTTTTAATATACATAACCTCCAATATGGTCACTGCTTGATTATTTCATTTTATTGATTAGTTTATTTTATTGATTATTTCTGGTACTTAAATGGTTAAACTGAAAAAACTACCATTAGTTGAGGTCTTTTGCATTTATCATAAGACTCATTACTTATTGCAGACTGCATGTCAGTGCACCATGAGACAACCAGCTGGTTTAAGTTAAGCTCCTGTTTAAAAAAATGCAGAACTTTTGAACCATAGATGGGAGGGTTGGGGAACATGGAGCCAAAGGGTCCTCCTGAGGTTTCCTGCCTATGATGGATTGTTAGTGGCCTGGATCACAAGAGGAATTGTTTTACAGATTTTCCCCTTCACCCTAACAGTATAGTGAAAGGAAGCACAATCCATTTCTGCTATTATTTGGAATCAAGAGGATTAAGAAAAAGCTGTAAAATACTGTTCATGGTGTTCTGCTCAGTGTCAGAAGAGGACACAGAGTACAAAAACACTCCGGTGTCCATCTACACAGCAGATTAACACAAGGCGCATTTCGTCTCTATGTAAAAAGAACTTGGAAGTTATCCCAGCCTTCGTATTGAGTGCTGCTGTATGCCCCGGGCTTCCGGGGACATAAAATGTCATTCTCAAATAGCCTTTCCAAGGGAATGAAAGTTAAATAATTGTCCAGAATTTACCAGCACCAACGAGATCCTCACACCTCCTCCCACTAATAACATCTCTTCATCCGTAGCTTGGATACATATAGACTTGGACTGGCTGTAGGCCACCTTACAGGGCATGCAGTCATGAGACTAGTGGGCCAGTGTGCTTTAAATGTTCAGGTCAGTTTTAAGGCCCATGCTGGTCTAGGACCACTGTACCCTGTGCATTTATCACACAATATCACCTATACACCCTATATTATCTAGAACAAGACTCCCCAATGGTTAGGCATGGCTAGTACTGAGACACTGTGAATGACCAGAAGTCTATTTTATTGCATTTGAAGAAGAGACATATGAGGTCTGCAAAGTTCAGGTGACTCTACATCTTGGCTCAATAAACAAAACCAACCTTGACTAAAGACGTATGTTTTCAATAGAATCTACTCTTGGAACCATACGGCTATATCCATTTTCCTTATTGAACAACCAACTGTTATCCCGCATTTGGTATGTGTAACCTGTCTTTGTGGACAAGCACAACTAGTGTTGGAGGTGGGTAGGCATAACCAGCTTTTAGTATGGAAATGTCCTCTCATTTTGTACACCACAGGGCATATGTTCCTGCAACAGTGTCTGAAAAAGGGGTTATTCCTCCCAGAGACTCTGTTAACTCGTCTCTGTCAAAGTCGAGCTCTGCACTCTGCACAATCAATGCTAATTGCATTGGACGGGGGCTGTGGGCTCTCACCTTTCTTTTCCATTGAATAGGATTAGGGATTGTGACATGGGTGATTAATAACTGTTCTGCAGACAGTCTGACTGGGCAGCCAAAGATTCCCATTTAATGCATTCTGCACGCAATCTATTGCAAGCAGCTGCTGCTGCTTATTTCAGTCCTCTGATATCTCTTGCGGCCGTTTGGAGTCTTGCTTTTATTTGATTATTATTATTTTTTTATCTCCCCTCAGCCTCACCCTCTGTCATTGCAGTCTTAAAGGTAGATTCACTTTTATATTGAGATAAAGTCAGATTTTTCTCATGCAGACCATGGACATAAAACATACATTTTTGCCAGGTTTGGCTTTTTAGACTTTAACAATTCCATGCGCTAAACAGTAAAAAGTTTCTAATTTCCTCTATGTTGTAAGGTTGGCAAAGTGCATAGAAGGACCCCTTCTGACCTTTGTCATGTCTGCATATTTCCAAAATCGGGCTAAAAAGACTGGTGCCAGTAGAGTCACAAATCCTATGGATATTATCTACTAAAAATGTATAATGTTTCTAATATTCTTATATAAACAGCTTCGACTTGATTTTGTCGTATCTCTAAGTAATTCTTCATATGAAATGTCTTAGTTATATACTTTTTAATTTTTTTCCATGGTGACTCCAGCACAGGAAGCTCGTTGATATGCTGCTTTAGCTATCTTTTGCCATGGATCTAAGATTCCCTTCGGCAAATAGTCCTTAATTTTAAAACAAAATGTCTCCAAAACAATGGTGTTAATTGATAAATGTAAAAAAAAAGCACATGTTATAGGTAGTTTTAATAAAGGGCTATATGCGTAATGCTGTACTGTGACAATTAACCTTAAAGTATCCAACTAATCGCACACGGGAAGGTTACCTCATAAATTGTCTGCTAATTTGCTGAAAGACGATATCTGAAAATGTAGCGTTTTTTCTTGCAAGACGAGATGCTAACATATAATCATCTACATGTTTATTTTAGTACGAAATGAAAGATCAAAGGTCATTTTGGCTTAAATGTTTTGGGTGGTTTGGCTATTTACCACATTTCATAGTGACAGGAGACCTGGAATACTTTGATTCAGAAGTAGTTATTTGGAATGAGTATGATGTTACTTTGAGTAGCTGCTGGCTGAGAAAGCTTGAACACGGAATGGACTCTGTCTTTTCCTGTAGTACAACTGACTCTTATTACATCATACTTAACACTTTCTGTTTTTCCTTTCTGGATTATCAATTGCTGTATAGGTTTCCTAAAATAATAGTTCGTACAAATGGATTAACAATGGCGTTTAACAATGTTGGCCTTCTTAGACAAAATTGCTAAGCTAACAATTCTTACAATTCAATATCACATTTTCTTATGTCATCTGAAGACGAAACCACATAGAAACGGCAAATGGAAACAACATATGAGTGTCTCCCCTTATAATTAAACATTCCACAAAACAATTATTAATGAGATAACATTTTACTTAGATATTTCTGGGAAAGTGCTTTAGATTCAATAGTATTGAAATTTCTGATATCGCATTTAGTTGTATGTGTGTAAAATTTAGAATTAGTAGGTGGAACAGCACCATTTGACTTACACTGACCTACATATATGTCCTTAAAAGCAGTGCTATGATGCCCATTAGACTGTATGTGTGCGTTCTAATGACAGCTTTGGGTCTCCCCTGTCAGCATAAGCCTGCATTACTAGCTTCTTGTCAACAAGTCCGGTGTAACGACACTTGCTGCAAAAGCCAGAATACCCTTACATTTGAAATGCCTGATCATGCTATGCAGGGCTATAGAGGCATGCTTGCTGATCACAGTGTGATCAGTATAGGGGAGATCAGAGGGAAACACAAAAAAATATAGAATAAAATATTTTTAAAAACAAAATCTAAATGAATTTAAAAAGAATAATAAAAACGTATAAAAATATATTTTTTAATTCATTTAGATTTCGTTTTTAAAAATATTTTTTTTTATATTTTCTTTGTTTTTCCCTCTAATCTCCCTATACTGATCACACTGTGATCAGCAAGCATTATAACATGACGCAAGGGGAGACACTCATATGTTGTTTCCATTTGCCATTTATATGTGGTTTAGTCTTCAGATGAAATAAGAAAATGTGGTATTTGTAAGAATTACTGTTTTGTCTAAGAAGGCCAACATTGTTAAACGCCATTGTTAATCCATGTGTACCAACTATTATTTTAGGAAACCTATAAAAAAATCATTGAGCCCTGCCACTAAAGTAAAACAAGAATGTAAAAAACCTTTACTACACCCAAACCCTTTAAAGCTCTAGAACGTAAAAAAAAATATGTATGTAGGGTTACCGTCTGTGTAGAAGACATTTTAGGCATGTTTTTTCCTTTTTTTTACACATGTTAATTATTGTGTTGAATGTGTTTCTATGATTTGAAAACTAAGGCCTACTTGTCAAGAAAAAACACTGTTTAATGTGTGTGGGTAAATCAAATATACAAAAGGGTCATGATGGTTTAATGAACATATGATGGAGATGACCAAAAAAAAACAGTCCTGAAGGGGTTAAATTTCAAATGGAATTTGTAATCATCTCCAGAGATGCTTCACTTCTAAAGTCTTGGTGTCATAAGAGTCCAGTTTTTTTTCGTCCCTTTAATCTCTGAACATGCAGTCTGAGGGGCATATCGTACAAATTAGCAACGCCAGTTCTCGGGTGATGACATCACATCTGACATCACATGTGTAAGAACAAACTATTCACTTTCAGTTCTCCTTGTGGATTAGGTTTTATGTAAGGTCATTTTAAGCAGTTTTGGAAAATCTTGTTTTTTTTATTCCTCGCAAATCCCTTAATTTTCTTACCTTTTTTTCTCACAGTTAAGGGATTATCAATCCCCTGTGATGCTTGCACTGTGCATAACGAATGCTTCATAACACTAGAGCCTGGCTATTTTGTATACATGGCTCCCAGTGGAGTTCATGGCTCCAGGACTTCTCTGCGCTTGTGCTTTGCTCAGGCCACCAACAAAACAGCTCAAGACCCCACGGCATACGCAGTGCTGATGCGGAGCCTGCAAACTCATGACACTGAGAAGGGCATAAACATCCTTAGTACATTAGATGCAATGGTGCAGAAGAAATTATATTAACAGTTTCAATTTAGCACACAATTACTCACTAACAGAAGCGTGGCCATATTTTCACTGTAATTATTGTTTTGATAGCATCCGGCCATTAACTTGAGCTATAATATCTGATTGCTTACGTGTTTATACGTAAGTTTCTGCGGGTTTTTAACCGGTGTGTTCGCAATTTGTTTGTATGTATACACCGCTCACTATTTATACTTATGGAACATGTGTTTTGTGAATTATTTATTTTATAACTTTATGATGGTGCCTTATTTTTTTTTCAGATTGTGTTGATATTGTCTAATATTTCCCTTTTACTCTTATTGAGATTTCAAGAAAATCTCTTGTGCACGTCTTTAATTATTAAAAAATAGTGCAGAATTGCAATCTTAACTTTTATGTAAGTGATGCTTTTGCACACCAAATGGTATAAATCTGGG
This sequence comes from Spea multiplicata, assembly GCA_009364415.1. Taxonomy (NCBI): domain Eukaryota; kingdom Metazoa; phylum Chordata; class Amphibia; order Anura; family Pelobatidae; genus Spea; species Spea multiplicata. The sequence continues at coordinate 45,903 of VKOC01002769.1, read as the reverse complement.
GAGATTCATGGAATAAAATATCCATCATTTATACAGGAAGTATGGATGTATATTTATATTAGTTCAGGAATCGGTTGATTCAAATAAAAATGTGCTTCTTCAAAAGAAATCATTTTCCCTTCAGAGGTGCAGGCTCTGCTTTGGTGCATATTTATAGCAGTGAGTCGGACATTTATATCTGAGCTGTCAAAAAGTATTGGTTGGAACAAAAATATGCTTGTAATAAAAATGCATTGTTTTGAAAAAAAAATGCAGAAACCACTGACTACTGGTTTCATATAAAGGTAGAAAGAGTAAAGAGTATTGATTTAAAGCAGGAGGGATTAAACACTTGTGTAAACCGCCTTGATGAGTAAGCATGAAGTGTAAGTGAAGTGCAAAACTAGGTGGTAATGGGGGGCATACAGTGAAAGTACGTATTAGGATGAGTAACTATTGGGAGCAGAAAGGAACAAAAGGGTGTCATTAACAAGTCAAAGATTTGCACCACTACTGGTCGCCTATCTATTGGGATTGTGACATGCATAACTAACCTCAAGAAACATGGAGAGCATTGCGGTCATGGTGGGGAGCTGAAGAAGGCAAACAATTCAGACATATATACACAAGTCTATTCAGTGGACTAAATACTCTATAATACCCCTGTCTTTTTCTAAAGTGATCAGGTAACACAGGACCTATTTGAAGTATACGAAATCCTATATAGATTCACTACGGCAGATGATCGTCAAAGTACAGGCAGATAACATATATACATATTAAAGGCACAGTTTAGAAAAAGGGTTTTTCTATGTATATGGGAGACTATTTTACACCAATTCCAAGGAATATAATTTCATGTAAATTGTCATATTAGACAATGAGAATTCTGATTATTTTTCAGCTTCTCCTACCTGCTTCTACTAAAACCTAGTGTAAGCAGGAAGCATACTAAAGTACACTTCCTGCAAAGGTAATTGAGACATTTGAGTTACCATCTACCACAATAATATATTTGGGCTTGGAACTGGAACAGCAGGTAATTGTACAAAATTGGAGGGTAGCTGATGTAGCACTTCATTTAAAAAAAAATCTGAAAACATCAAACATGATTTAAAAAAAATTAAAATATTAAATGTTAGCACATTTTCTGCATACCATTTTTTGCAGAGGTTAAAATGTAGAAAATTCCATGAAAAAATCCACACTGTGTCACATACTGCAATTCAGTAGATGCGATTTGTTAACAGCACACTATGCATATCCATCAGGACTCTGGCTGTAACTACAAATGACTGTATTTTGTACGGGAAGAATAAAGTTCATGTACAATAAATAAATGTGAGTCCTTTCTAACAGGATTCCTGACATGAGGGAGCACAGGATTATCAGCCTACAAGCACAATGAAAGGGAAGAGCGACTAGATACGCTGAAAACATGCAGCTTCCCTGTAAACCTTCAAATCACATGAAATATTGGGATTAAGTAGATCTGTGTTTTTCCCAATGGTCTTCGTTCTTAAATGCCTCCAGAATGAAAACCAGAAAAATGAGCAGGGTTAGAATAAAATGTTGATACAAGTACACTACCATTATTCTTTGGACTTAAAACTGGCAAACATTTCAACGCAACAATACTCTCCACATATTCTCTAATCTTTATTATAATTTTGTTATAGTTTCTAGAAAACTTTAATAAATACCGGTACATTTAAAAGGGAACAGCCGCCTTCACAGCTTATATAAATCAACAAAATTGATTTATTTTAGACGTATTTAGGGTGAAAGCTCTGTTTAAGGATCTGTGTATAGAGTGCCAGCAGATTCTGTGGCTTTATTATAATAGGGGACAGTGCAAACTAACAATAAAATGAAAAATACAATATAGAATTTGGCAATGGGATTAAAACACATTTTAACACAACACCCCTTTAATAAATGATTTACTCACCCCACTAGTGAAAGCAAAAAACCTCCCTAATAAGAAACTGTAAACGACTTACAAACATCAAACGGAAATGCTACTCATAGCCAACCAGGGCAAAGTTTTACTCTGTTGCTATGGAAACCCTTTAGCAACTAATGTGACAATTGTAAAAACATGCAGTATAGCTGTATAAAAAAAAAGATTCACCAACTTGTAGTGCAAAATCAACAACCAAAAAAGAAAAGAAACTAAATTAATCTTGAGTACAAATATCGGATAACAGCATGCTACAAGAAATATATAATTTTATAACATATCAGTTCTACTAGGGATTTAGAGATGGTGAGGTCTTTCAGGTCGTCAGGGATTTATTCCCCCCTAACACTAATGTTATGCATATCCTTGCTTTAAATATGCTGCTGTTCCCTTTTGGCAGCCTATATTTTTTATATGATTCCAAAGAGATGCCAGTTATGGTAAATTGCTATTTGTAGGGCTTGCTTTGGCCAATATTTTGTAAACACTGAAGACAGTTTTCACATCCTTATAATAAAAATTCTTCTCTGCTGTTTTCCACACTTTCTACTCCTCAGGATCTTTCAACACTTTTAATAATCTGTGGATGCAGCGTGTTACTTTAGGCACAAAATCAATAAAAAAAAACTATTTCTGAGTGACGGTTGTTATGTGCTCTATGTTTATTATCCAAAATCTAAAAAGTACAGCAAGTTTATAGGACTTGATGATGTCACAGATCAACAAGCATGGTCCTCTTTAAGGTAAAGAGAGAATGCTTCATATAATGAAAAATGAATACAAAAAAACAAAAACGATCTGCCCTTCTCGCCTTAATAAAGTTGGCAACAAATATATAAACATAATATAAATGAGAGGTTTTGGTTATATGAATTGGCCAAAGCATAATTAAGCTCACCTGCCACGTCAAGGCACACTCTCAATAGGGTGAGAACCTACTCTCACCTCCTACATAGTGGGCACACAAAGCAGTTTATACTGCTACCAAAACCTTATTAATGTGTTGGGGGAGGTGGAATTAGACCTCCTCCCATTTAACCCCTGGACAGCAAGCTGCAACCTTGACATGGCGGGTGAGCTTAATTATGCTTTGGCCAATTCATAAAACCAAAACCTCTCATTTATATTATGTTTATATATATGTTGACACCTTTATTAGGGTGAGAAGCACAGACAGTTTTTGTTTTTTTGTATACATTGTACAGCCAACACACTGTATTTGCAGCACGCTCTGTTTGGTAGGCCTCATATTATATATTTGTATTATTTGAGCCTGAGACTAGCTTAGCGCACCAACATTTTTTGCTTTCCCTGATATTAAAACGAGCATACCTAGAAACTCTTTGGAGTCTCCGGGCAAAGCCCTGCTTCCCTGGGTCTCCAGGCCAGTTTCTTCTTTCTCTGGGCAGGGAGTGCTGTTTGGCCATGCCTTCACCCTTTCCCACTTCCCACCCATCAAAGGCACTCTTCTGTATGCTGGATAGAAATGCATACAGCTATTACGAATCAAGATCAGATTTTTATCAGGGACGTATGTAGAATCTGCACATTTTGATCGGTCCATAGTTAGACAAGACATTTGTATAACCTACAAGCTTACCAAGGTAGGCTCCCCAGAGCTCTGCCTCTTCTGGAGGAGTCACTTCTTGTGGGAGCAAGACTAGTCACATTTAGGGAGGGGGGTAGTCACACATAGGGGCAAGGCTAGCCCCAGACAGCCTTGAGTGGATGGGAACTTGGGAACATAGGCAGGGAGTGGTATAGTCACTGGTCCTTCCCCTGCCCAGAGAAAGGAAAATCCCAGATTCCCAGGGTTATCGAGTATGGATCTGTCTTCTCTCTAAATTATCCAACCTTAGGGCCGATCTTAGCACCTTAATGGAAGGGTGCCAATGCGGAAACTCACCGCTAGTGATATATTGTCCAGTGGTATGCATTGTTGTGCGTAATGGATGGGGTTTCTATGCAGAGTAAAATATATCTAACTATTTGGAGGTATGTATGTTATTCATACATGAATGTATTCATTCACTATATTAAGCTCTATCACATTTGCTGGAAGGATCGTCCACTTATCTACTACCCTCTAAGTGAAGCAAAACCTCCTCACACTACATCGACCCTTTAGTTTAAGACTATGATCTCTTCTGCTAACATTTCTCTTCTTTGAAATGTATTCCCCTATTGCAAGTTGAATATCTTTATGTATTTAAATGTTTCTGTTACATCTCTTTAATCTCTAAACAACCCAACTACAAGCCATCTGAAACCATTAAGGCAAAGACAAATTAAGATAACTAAAGTGAAATAAAGACTATTGCCCCAAAGACTATAAGTACAACTACCAATGTCAAAGCTAAAAATGCTCTGAGCCTTATTATGAGATTCATAAATCACAAATTAGTCTGAAAGCAAACACACAGACTGCGATTCAGAATCTAAACAGGATACAATGCCAATATGTTTGAACTGGGGGAGACTTTAAATACTTACCTGGTGCGGGGATATGATCTTGGTGTCTGATTGGCTTAACACACAAGCGGCAGTCGGCAGCGATATTGGTAGGAGGTAAACTACTAGCTTTGGTGGAAAGTAGTGGGCCAAAAGTATAGAGTGACCCTGGATCACGTCCCAGCAGCTCCACACAATCTGTCACTGCTATAATTTGTAAATCTGTCGATAATGGTGTTGCCACAGTGAGTTGGCTGAGAGTGGCTAACCTGCAGATGCCAAATCACCATATGCGGATTTACTAATGCAGTATGTGTTTTTTATTGGTGGAGGCAGGATAGAAAGTATATTTTGTATTCTTTGATGTATAGAGCATTTTCCTGTTTAATTTTACTCCAATATTTAACCAATATTAAAGTGTATTGAAATCTAGCTATTGAATCGAATTGACCAGTGATCCAGACCACACTGTAGCATAAAACTGTAAAGCATCAGGTCTCAGGTGTAGTTTGTGTATGAATAAAAAAATATGGATTAATTATTAACTTGTAATACAGAATGTAATTGGATAACATGTGGGGGGGATTCTCAGAGATTCATACAGGACATTTCTGGGGCTGTCAGTGAAACCACAACAATGTTCCCCTAGCCTAGGGTAAGTGCCAGTATTTAGCTACATACTGTATATGCATTCTTATTCTTACATGTACATATATATATAAATACACAAATACTCCTATCCATGCTGTAAGGTGCTTATGCTCCATTCCAGGACTCTACACACCCATGGATAAGACTGTCAAGGCTGATGGCCACACTTGAGAAATCTCTACAATAAGGAGTATGTCCTAGAATGTTATGTATCTAATTATATTCAAATTATTTGACATTCTTTACTGCCCTTAAATTCTTCCGATGACCCAGTTTTGTGTAAAACAAATATTACACAGCCATTATTATGTCACGTATTGGTCTGTAGCCTCTTGTTCTGGTCAATCTTTCTGCATAATGTCTGTTTTTGGTTTACATTAAAACCCATTGACAAGGCGTTGACAAGAACAATAATTTAGGAATTATGTATTATAATTTAATTTATAAATAGTTTTTTTTCTATACACAATATTGTGATTTTTTAGGGTCGTAATGATTGACCCCCAACAAGAAAAGAAGGAGAGAGGAAAGAGAATTAGAGGGATATGAATCCCAACAAACTGGGTACTATAATCAGCCCTGGGTCTTTAAGGCCAATGGCCTATAAGTGACATGTGTTCTGCTGCCTGCTAGGTACACATGGCTAGACACTAACATTTTGGGCCACTCTCAAAAGCATTTCTATGTGTTTTATCTATAGTTAAACATAAGAGTATCTATCTTAACAAGGACGTTAAACAGCACTTACACGATGCTTGTATCCTGTTTGTGCTCCTTTTATAGGTCCTCTATTCTCTATTGCCTCCTTTTGATGGCTTTATGTTGTTTTTAAAGTGTCACAATCTGCTAATTGGACATATGGGTTTCACCCAAACTAGATGATGACAGCCATACCCTGGGCACCAGTCCACCAGGTGCTTGCTCGATGGCCGGTCCAGGCCTGGAATGCCAAACAAGGGCAACTAGGATTTATGAATACAGCTAAGATGTAGCAGAAGCCATTAATCAAATGCTAAACTTAGTTGCTAATTAGTGTTTTTGATTCACTGCTTTTCTTTAGCTAGCTTTAGAGAATGTAATTGTATTCTCTGTTTATATAACCACACAACCCTTTTATTTGGAATGAGACACAAAGCGGCCAAGAAGCCACATGTAAAGAAGAGGGAGAAAGTAAATTAACTTTAACTTCATTCTGTGTTTTTCAAGGCTGATATGTAAATTTCAACCTATTTTTAAGGGCTGTTAAGTTTCTCATCCTATCTTCAACCCAGTGAAATTTATCAAGGAAGGAGGGTTATTTTTATAGCACCCAGCAATTGCCGATTGCCATGGTAACATGAATTGTTCTGTGTAAACTACCTCCCTCCGTTCTCATAAACACAGGGGGGGAGACATTGGAATATGTAAGTGAAACAATTATTAGAGGGAAGTTAGCAAGCTCAGAGAAGTCATGTGCGTATCACCTTCATGAAGAAGACAATACTAGCCCACTACAACCTTTTATGCCAGATCAATCAGTCTAGGGGCATGCAGGGGTCTATTCTCATAGTGTGTACTGTTTCTACATTCATTTCTAAATAGACAATATCAACTTCTTAAGGGAAGTCTTCTCTTGAACTTGACCTGCTATGTCATGTATAAGGGAAAGAAAATGCTCGGCGTGTTTCATTAGGTGGTCCAACACCTTGCATAATCTTGGGATAACAGACTAATACAGTGCAAGAACATTTTAAAATTAATTGGACTAACTCTCTCCATTGTAATCAGGATCCTTGACAGTGCATTACAGGAACTGTCAAATTTGGTCAGATGTACTTGCTTATCAGGAGCTGAAAACATTTAGTTCCTAGATCATTTTCAAAAAGTTATAAAGAATATAACTTTTCCTGATCATGAGTTTCAGGAGGTAGACCCTTGTCCAGGGTGTCATTCTCCTGCACCTTGCCCTAAGCTTCGGGTGGAAAATGCTAGATTTGTACCTTAAATTGTAAATTGGTACTATTAATTTGTAATGAGACTTCATTCAAGTACTATAGCCATTCCGACTCGGACTGGCCTTCTGGTACGCTGTGCAAGTACAAAGTGGGCCACTACTTGACAGCACCACATACTCACCCAATCTGGTGCTCCACTGTTTGGCCACAGGTTGGCTATGTCAGAACACTTAGTTGATGCCAAATGTATTTTTTTTCAAGTATTTATAGATGCTGTTCTAATTAAATGAAACAAAGAACAGACCTGGTCCAGGGCAACATGCCGGAGATTAGGAATGCTAGGTTCCTTTCCTCCCTGTTTTTGTTAATAAGTTGGTAGTAACCATTTGCAAATTGGTGGCATGAAGTTATTTCAAATTTTTGGTACAGCCAAAGATCCCCAGAAAGATTCCTCTGATTCCAAAGGCTCCAAAGACATTCTTAAAATACTCTGATTGCATAAAATAAAGAAACTATTTTCAAATGCAGAGAGCTTTAGCATGGACTCACACATTGACGACATGTATATGCATGAAGCACTCATTATTTAAAAAAATGTTAACGTAACACACCAATATTTTTATACTAAATCAATATGAAAAAAAAGCTAACATCAGCTTATTCTACAAGAAGCCTACAGAAGTTAAAATTCAACACTGTAGTGGGTAACAAGCAGAATGCCTATAAAGAGGTGGGTTGGTATTGAGGATCTCCTGTGTCTTATATATGATTTTAAGTCTATTGTCGTTACACGCACCGGAGTGGATGCCACTGGTTGATACTACGTGACAAATACCATTTACAAAGAAATGGACTGGTGAGCCAGGCTTTAGCGTGTTGGCCAACAATGTTATTATATATTGGGTGAAACCCAGCTAAATATATGAACTTCATTGTTTATTGATGGGGAGGATTACTAACAAACAAAGAAGCTAAGGGGCAATGAGAGGGTAGAAAGTGTTAACAAAAATAGAAAAAACTGATAAAATGTTAGAATTAAGACAGGTGAAATGATTTTCAGATGAGAAAGTAGAGAGAATAGGGAGAAAAGGGCTAGCTAGACCCCTGTTGTTGATACGTTATTTATGGCGAGTCACTTTTTAAAGAAAAAATGGGCCTTTATCATAATTCCTACTTTTCACCCTGGATGTTAGTGGCAATATCTGAAAAGAGTGCCTCCAAGGGTCATTTAGCACCAGGTAGATTTCCCTTTTACCTTGTCAAAAGACAGCCTGGTATGTTTTAAAGGAAATAAGAAAGTTTTCAAACAAAGAAATGAAATCAGAGCTATTAACTTTCCTACATAATTTGATTTATATTATAAATGTATTCTTAAGACGGTTTGGTGTGTGAATTCCTTTGTAAAATAGAGGTTTTCACAAAGGAGCACAAGGTACCGGTATTGATTTAAGATGGTGTCCAAGCGTAGGAAACCAGGGACCTCTGTCTTATTATGATTGGAACCATAATTTATAATATAATAGGAGGTTTGTGAAGCCATTTGCCTTTTTTCAAGTTAATGGGCTTTTGTTGAACAGAGAGAGAATAAAAAAGATAACTCTTCCAGGCAGTTTTAAGAAGTTTAAAAGGATTTCTAATCATAGGCTTCCTTAGAATTATTACGGCTGGTTAATTAGCTGGGGATGTGTTATTGTTTGAGTGTGAGAGGTGGGACCAGGAGATGAGCTTCTTTGAGGTACATGGCAGGCATTTCACAATGGAATTATCTCAGGAATGATGAGGGTGAATGAGCTACAGATAAATGGATATTAATGTGCGGCAAAGGTTGATTTATATATATAATGGAAATCTAAACCATATTAGGATTCTCAGATGTATAACACTGACATTTGAGATATGCAATTTATCACTGGGCACTGTCTTCTGAATTTGTAACTTTGTGCAGCACCATCCAGAACTTGTAGGAAAACTTAGTATTCAATAACCAAGTGTCCCATAAATTCAGATGCAAGTTGTATATGGCACCTTTTCAAATTAATGAGCACCAGGTATAGTGATTATTGTGGGTTCTATTTTTTTTTTTTTAGAAATAATACCTTTTCATCGGGGGAAACAATTGCGCATGCGTTAAGCAATGTATGAGCATATGTCTTCCAACAACTCATATGGACAAAGTGCGACATGTTTTATAGGCGGTGAAGCTTTTCTGGCCATCAGTAGGTCACTTCATGAGATGTTTATGGTAAAACATCTAACCAAGTAAAGTAGAACAAGTATGTTATTTAGGCAAGTAAACACATTTTAAAGCCTCACTTCTGTGAAGGTTAATGCCAAAGAATACAGTGGTTCACACATTCATAATGCATGTTCTTTGTTCTTAGTAAAGTTGATATTAATGTCCCATAAAAAGCCTGCCCCTGTTAGGTTTATAAGGAACCTCTATGCTAAGGCCCATGCCTCCCAATTCTACTGCTTTGCGCGGGACAGTCCAGATTTTGCCGCTCCATTCCAACTATCCTGCCAAGCACTTTTCGGGAAAGAAGTAGAGCTCGGTGGGACAGCGGGTCTGCAATCTCACTGTACCCATTTAATTCTCAGGTGTGTGAGACACCGGAGAATGCATACTCTATATGTGTAGCACTACCTCTCAAGCCCCGACCCCTGGTCTCAAAGTTTGCGTCAGGAGTGGAAAGGTATGTAAGCCAGAAATACAGATTGTCACAAATGGAGCCTAATCACTACCTATATTTTTAGAGAGAGGGTGTCCTTTCTCCCCTCTACTATTTAACTTAGCTGTAGATCTGTTCTCAAACCCCTACATAATCATCCCTCATTTCAACTATAATTTATGCCACTTTAATACAACCAGAAGGGTTAAAAAAAACCCCTTTACAAAATGAAAACCTGATCACACCAGAACTGCGTTGAAATGATAATGAGTTTAGTTGATAGTCCTATGTTTGTGCTTACCACAAAATCATTACCATGACTATTCACTGTTGAGCTTTTTTCCTGTTTACCAGTCTACAAGAGAGATCCTGGATGAGCCTTCTTCAACTGAGTCACACTGACAATGAAGAGCCCTTCCTTTACTTTCCGTACATTGCAGGGATTGGGTCATATTTACTAAAGTGCAGTAGTCATCTTCAGAGCTTCTTTACTGTTTTTACAAACCACGTTGCTTTGTAGTCCTGTTATCAAGATGTGTTCACAGTAGGCTCTTGCATGCTTACATTCAAGGTTCCTTGCATTGTTGTGACTGTCCCATTGTTCTTTGTTTCTTTTTTGAATGCAATCCTTTAATAAGAACAATTTCACATAAAAAGCCTATCGCTTTCAAAAACGTATCCTTTGAGATGATTTTACTTACCTAGCAAACATAGTAATAATGTTTAGTTATTAGCTTAACGAAGTGCAGCCTCTGTCAGTGTGCTTTATGCATTTAATTATGTTCCTCAATCACAAAAGATTGAATGCCCATTAGAGGGTCCCTTTATAAAGTATGAAATTTTGAATGACACAAAAGAGATTGAAAAACCATTCATGTTTCTTTATTCTTGGGTTTACATCCTAGCATGGAATAAACTGTTCAAGTATCTATAAATATAACACTGAAGGTACCTTCATTAAAAAAATGAGTAAGAGTTGAACTTTTCCTGGTATTATCCAGTAGTTTACCAAATGTAGCCATGAAGCCATGAAATGGAATGTTTGTCATCCTGCTGTTTTCTTTCATAAACCATGGTAATACAGAATCATTTTGAGACATCTGCAAGAGCCATGTATACATGGCTACAGGAACCTCAAATAAACATAAATTACATACTATTAACAATTACCATGTACAAGCGTACCTGAGGACATCCCACAGTAGGCTACTAGGAGCTGCTCTCTCTTTTGAGAACTGTCCTTGCAAAAGAGTGGAGCTAGCTATGTATGGGGCAGAGTTATATGTATGTAAGGGTGGGGTTTTCTCCAGACTGCTTTAAAGGGACAGTTTTATATGCCCGAACACCCCCACTAAAGAAGAATGCATTTTAAAGTACTCCATGAGCTGCCTCGTTGCTGCAGCTGTTCTCCAAGGTGCAACATGTCTTGCCACTGATTGGTTGCTTGAAGCTCCCAATCAGTGTCAGAAAAGTGTTTGCCTTGCATGTGCCAGGGGGTCCGAACAGATCTCCACCTGCAGCTGTTACCCAAGCTAAAGTTGCAGCTTAATGGAGGTTAGTATATAACGTGCAAGGAGATGTGTTGGCCAAAATAGCTAGGAGGTAGAGGAAGGGACAAATACATATGGGGAAATTCTGAAGAAATTAAGTTCAATATATGTAAACACCGTAAAGGGATCACGCAGCTATCATATGTAGTAAAGTGAATATGATGGCTGGAGTGTCCCTTTGATTGGACAGGGAATAGGAGGAGAAGTAGGTTGTGCCAAATACCGCCCAGAGAAAGAATACAATGATCCACCAGTTCCCAGGTATGTAAATATGGAGCATGATTACCCATTTATCCCTCTTACACCTTCTCTTAAACAGACTAGATCATTTATACAGGCAACTCATATATTAACTGCAACAGAACACTTGGTATGTATGTTTTTCTCATCTTACTAACAATTCCATTTTCTTAAAATGTCACTATAAGACTGCCTTATAAACTACTCCAAGCACCAAAGATGCAAACCCGTTGCCAGTGGCATATTTATGAATACTTGAAATGGTCAGAAGCACACTTGTTCCTTTTTCAGGGATTGAGTCTCAGTGAGGCTGTACTCAGATTTGTTTTGTGACTTCTTTAACAAATAATAGCTATTCATATAATTGGATGAGGCATTTAGAAGAAGACAGATTTCTTTTGTTTTCAAAATTGTATTTATAAATAAATCTTTTTATACGTAAATATGCACAAGTGTCACTTTTAAGAATGTAGATGCACTCGTACCCAGCAAACACTCTGAGCTCAAGGAAAAGAGGGATTTGGACACAAAATAGACATTGTCCCTCCAAAAAGGGCACGTCCAGGAAGTATGTAGCCATTAATCTAAACGTATTGGACATAACTAGTTTTAGTTCACTGACCTTGTATTTGGAGAAGAGCTTCCTTTAATGAGTATCCTAGAGAGTTATTAGGTCCATCTTTCTGGGCATGGAAAGGGAACCCCTTTGATGAGGTCTGGGCAACTTTATCCATATTGTTTTGTAAGTAGAATCGTGAATAGTGTTATTATTATTATTATGTTTGCAATGACCAACATTTTGGTTCTCACGCTTCATTTTGCATGTTATGCCCTAAAGTCAGAAGATAAAATTTTATCAAGCTAGATAAATAATTATCTATTCCATTCAGCGCCAGCATCACTACGCTCAATGATCTGAAGATCAGCAAAGCGTTAGTGTTAGTATTATATTCACTCAGAAATGGTGGCAAATCCATCAAACTGTCTGCGGGATCCTATCATTGTCACTGAGATCATCAATCTAAGCTTTCAATCATTAAAGTGTTTAATGTATCTTCATGTTCAACATTTAACCACATTTTATTGCAGATCTATGTGAGGCCACAGAAAATTAGTGACATAACATAATATGTGTACTCAAGAAATACTCAGAACTATTTTTGAACCAAAGCTTTTTATTTTTGTATATGTTAACAAGCAAAGTATTAAATGTGCCTTCTAAACTAAACATCCAATATAATACCAAGGCATTCCAAAACACGACTGTAGCTTTAAATGAGAAATGTGAAATACAATATAAAAGGTTTTCAGAAGATATTTTGTGATCTATTTGGGCTTTTGATACGTTCCACACAAAAGGTTCGTGTACAAACTGCCAGAAATGTATGTTCTTGGATTAGAAATTGGCTAAAGGAATGCAAAGAGTTTTGTAAATGGAAAATTCTCAAACTGGATCAATGTATTAAGTGGAGTACATCAGGGGTCTGTCCTGGGTCTTCTTCTTTTTAAAGTGTTTATTAATGATCTCCCATGTTGCATTAAGAGCCATGTCTCAGTGTTTGATGACACACACTTAGGAGACGGTTAGACAGCACCTTAATTGCAGGAACAGGGTTCCACCCAACACCATCAAATGTAGTAAAGAATCACGAGGTGCTCAGCAATGTGAGTAAATCAGTGCAGTTTTACTTCAACACTAGTGGCGGCGTTTCAACCGTTTTTCTCGCGCCCATCACTTCGGATCCCTGGCTCCTGCAGATTATAAAGTCAGGATATGCCCCAGTGTTTGCCTCCTCAGAGTTTTCTTCTCTCATGACTTTCTACAAATCACACCAAATGAGAGGCATTGCTCCACCTGATTCAGGATCCTATATTAAAGAAGGTCCTAGTACAAGTTCCTCTGGACAAAGAGTACAGTGGCACTTATTCACAAGACTTTGTAGTCCTGAAGGCCTCAGGAGGTTTTCGACTAACTATAGACTTTCGATTGGTCAATCTTTTCTTTGTTGATCCAAGATGCAAGATAGAGTCTTTAAAGTCCACCCTGGAGATTTTTCCCCCTGGGGACTTTCTTGCCACCCTGGATTGACAAGATGCCCACCGCCAAAACCCCCTCAGGGAGTGTCAGAGCAGACTTCCTTCAGGGGGGATTATCAAAAAGTCTCTCCCCCTCTGTCCTGAAGGTTAAGGACACAGCTCGGAGCATATTTAAGGAGCATAGTCTTGCTGACCATCCCTTAGTCCCGTGTCCCACAACTTCCAGCATTCGACCACGGAGGTCACTGAGTTTTCATGCCTGGGTTCTCGATGATGTTTTGTCCCAGATGATGTCGGCTCCAATTGAACCTCTCCAAGACGTCTCCCTCTGTTTCCTTACCTGGAACAGTATTCATTGTTACCGTTACTTCCGCTTGTAGAGTAAGTGAACGCCAGGCTCTATCCATGTCCCAGCAATTTCTGAAGTTATATTTCTGAAGAGGGTTTCACAACCCTCCATAATCTTTTGTATATCTCTCCCTATTTGCTACTGGGGATAGCTTATTATTATTATCAAGTAGCACATATATTTTGTTCCCACCCAATAAAGTTTTTTTTCCTTGCAACTGTTGAGCTGGTGTATTTAAAGTGTTGTTTCTGTCCTGCCTAGGAGGCGCTATATCTACCTATGTGCTTCTGGTTGATAAGCAAGGCTGATCGTTCCATTCACCAAGCAATTGCTACCTTTATTACCATTGGGGTTTTCTTTTTCTGGCAGTGTTATAGATCCTCAACCAGACATAGCCACAAACACAACTAATGTACATGGGCTCTGTGGATGATGTCTGCTGTTTGGCTTTGTGCTGGTGTGCCCGTAGCATAACAAAGGCCTGTTTATCAACAGGCAGCCAGGGATGCAGCCATCTTCTTTTAAGTCCTGTGATTGCAGAGTACTTCACATGTGCAAGGCTTATCCGCTTATCAACTAAAAGCAAAATGGCTGCCATGAGCACGAGTTCTGTAATTAACAACACAATTCATGGTCAAGTTGACATCATTTTAATTACAAGATCCACAAGGCATTATTTTTATACATCCATAAAGATTGAACTTTGGATGCCCAAATAACTTGAATTATACCACTGATTGTATTTTGTGCAGAAAGGCGTATGTACAGAACCACACACAGAACCTAATATTTGCTATGAAATCCATAATGTACTCTATATTAGCCTGACATTTGGCAGCTTGTAACATTCTAGTAGTAACTGAATTTTGAAAAGGTGTTATATCTTTATATGGGAAAAAGTAGACAGTATAAAATAGAGCGAGTCTGATGCAATGGTTAAGGCGTCCGTGGAAGGTAGTCCATCAGACGTGCGTTGCAGTATCACGCGTCAGTCTCTTGGCTAACACATCATAGAGCACTTTCCCACACAGTTTTACAAGAGCTCCCACACAGCACCAGAGGTGCAATATAAACAGTAACAGATCTGCGTGCGTCTCGGGGCCCCTGGGCTGCGGTGCATACATGTTTCCTAAAGCTAGGATAGCATCCCCAAGCTCCTGTGGGCTGTAATCATAGAAGGGGGAGCACAAACACATATATTACATGCAGGAGGGGGAGCGCTGAGAGTTAATTACACTGGCAATAAAGCGTAAATAAAATAAAAATAAGAGACAAACGGTCTGCATCCTTTGGACCTTTTTCACCTTAGATCACAAGCAGAACAGCAAGCGTGTCCATTAAATGGCTAATTTTGGGAGGTTCGGGTTAAAAGGGGTTAACAGCATCTCGCCTGTAACACATGATTGGTCTTTATGAGGTTACTGCGTGTGTCTGTCTGAGGCCTACAGATGATGCTAAAGAGACTATAATGACAGCAATTCAAAGCAATCTAATTATGCAAACGCGAGGCTAAACAATTTCATCATCCCTAAATTAGATCGTCTTAATGAGATAAAGACACCAATTAATCCTGAATTAATTTCAATAGCCCATTTCAGGCAAACACTTTAATATGCAAATGTAAATGAGAAACAAAGCCTAGCGCGCACTGGCAGGGTTCAGGAACCTCTGGGTTTGCAGCTGGCCGAGGTGTAAACAGAACACCATCACAGGCACACAAATGGCTGGCTGATAAGACCCATTTAACACAGATAGGTCATGTTATCTGCTTGTTGTATATTTATTCATGTTGTTTTTCTATTTAAAGGGCCTCTTATGTCGGTCACCGCCAATTGTTTTTATTCCTTACCTGGACTAGGACTCTAAACCTCCACAGGGAGGTCACTGTGTGTTTTCCTGAAAACCAGTCAGTGCGTGAAGCTGACTGAGGGTGATGAGAGCTAATAAAACCAACCAGGCTGCGACTGATTCGTTTTAAACCTTCTAATGGCTCCAGATGCTGGATGAGGATTATGAGAATGGTAGCACCGCAACAGCTGTAGTTGACCAGACCCTAGGCTTCCGTAACCGTTGGGTTTGTTAAAATTCTATATTCAGATCTCATGTAGAGCCGGACGATGTTCTTTAAAGCAAGCTGGTAGACTTTCACCCATCTGTGTCTTTGCTAACCACAATATAAAAATAACAGGCCATAAAAAGGAATTAAAAGGAATATTGATGTCGTTTATGCATTAATTGAACGAGACTTTGGCATTACGGTCTCTTTACCAGGTTCCAGCGGCAATGTGTTGGTTAAACGTTAATTAGCAGAGATGATTTGAAAGTGTTGGAGCATAATAAGAGAAGCCTGTGTTATGGGAGAGGAACAATCCTCTGAGGGTGCAGAATGAGCTCTCTCGTTTATTAATGAGCATCTTTCCTGTGTTACCGAGATGTATTGGGCTGGGAGTCCCCCAAGTCAGAGCCTCGGACATAGATTGCGAGGGCTTTTTTTTTTTAATTTACCTGACAGGCTATTGGGAATACACGGTAACTCTGATAGCTTTGTCAGAAGGAGGAGGGCATCCAGTTGACTACTGTGTGCAACGTTCTCTTTGAAGTGTGAGGCCGGTCCTGCTTTTTTCAGAATAGCTACATTTTCCGGCAAGAATTCCTTGAAAGGATCATTCATGGGTGGTCGGTTGAATGGGATCTATTAGCTGTACACATGACAGTGCTTTGAACTGACACGGAGGAACCGTACTTTAATGTAGTAAATTATTATACAGGCAGGAGGAAGATGCACCTGGACTTCTTAATGTTTGAAAGGCCACAACTGATTTATATTCTAAGAACAAAACAGAATTGCAAAGGGCACAGTGCATTGTGTCTGGCTTTGTACTGACTGCCTTAGACGATTACATTACATTTATTTATATAGCGCAACAGATTCCGTAGCGCTGTTACAATCAGTGGGATAATTTAAAGTCACACGCAAACACAAACTTGTACAAAAAGGAAGAAGAGGGTCCCGCTCTTGTGAGCTTACAATCTAGTCGGTGGTTAAGGGGGAAGTGAAACAGTAGGAGAGATTACTTCAACAGTATACAAGGACAGACAACCTTTGGCAATCTACAAGGTGCTCAGCCAGTTGGCTGGTTGGCTCAGCCTTATGAGAGTTGTAGTCTGCAGCCTCTGAAATTGCCTGAGGTAGCTTATTCCAGAGTGGAATATTCAGACCAGATTCTGTATTCAAGGTTTACTTCTCAGCTGACCTTTTTGATAAGAGGCCAATATAATTAAGATGATATACCGCAATCTCTCAGATGGAGAAAAGATGAAAAACTGTCTTGGCTGAGAGACGAGGGGACGGAAATGACATTGATTTTACGACAAGCAGAAGTGCCGGTGCCAGTACTGAGAACGTTTCAATTATCTCAGTGCAGACTGAAGTGTGGGGTGGGAGGGGGCAATTGTCCGTTATAACCTGCAAAAGAATCCCATGTTGCATTGCTGCAGCTTTCTTTCCTCTGTTTCTGAATTCTCTTGTCCTTTTAGGCCAGCCTGATTCGGTGTGTGCCCTTCAAGCCTTAGTGATTACGGAATTGCAGACTTATAACCTTGTACGTTACAGAACGGAAATATTATGAAGGCAGTCATATGACTAAGAATATTCCTGCTTGGAAAAAATAAATCTTTATGGGGGCTGTTCATCTGATCGTGAAGAATTGGGGTACAGAAAAACACTTTGTAAGCAACTGTGGCCTGTTTGTGGTCATTTATACACTGGAGACTTTCTCAGTACTGCAAAATCAATACACAAATCATTTATATTGAGGCTTTGGTGTAATGGAAGGATATTTTACTTTACTGAAAATGTGGTAAGTGGTACAGCCTCCAAGCAGGTTGTAGAAGCTAATATGGTAAAGGTAATGGCATAGGCACGTGGTCATCCAGAATTTAAAACAAGATCAAGTACTGATTAAATTTTTCGTCCTACAACAAGAAAAATATTTTATAATTGTTCCTGAAATATAATCAGGAACGAGAAAAATCTTACCTTACTACTGCAGCATCATTGAAGAGGTGGGCAAATATTGGATGATCAGCCATGTTTTCACATATTGCTGATCAGCACAGTTGTAGAGGTAAGTGACCGCTTCCCAATCATGAGTTCATCCATTTGATATCCCGCCGGGCAGCACTTTACAAGTGCTGATCAGCAATAGATGAAAATATGTGTCATGGAAAACTTGGTCAACGGGATCACCAAAGTCAAGTACCATGAGATAGAGGGTTCCCACGAGGGAGACTGTGCATGTGGGTAGAACACCATGCTTGTAGAACTGCTGTAGGAGGATATCCACTCATTTCCATTAAACCATTTTGGCCAACCGCACACATTCTACCCATTTACTCATCATTGTATACCTATGTCTCTAAAATAGAATATATAACATAGAATATGTTCTCCAGTGAGGAGAAAAATCATTTGGTATTAATAAAAAGATCAAGCATTGCAATCAAGAAATGCAAATAAACTTAAAAAGAAGATACATTTGAAGGGTAATAATAATTGCTGATCTTGAGAAAAAAAGGTGATCTTCAGAAATTTGTCTCCAAACAAAACACAGCAGAATCAGTCACCATAACTGAAAACATCTGGGACCATGTTGGAATTCAGTAAGCGTGATGTGGAAATGGGATATATAATACAGTGCTTACTATGAACTTTGGTTCTTTAATTTACAAATACACAAATACACAAAGATACCTTCCATAGTGTTTTAATAAACATACTAACCCATCTTGTTAAAGAATCTTGATTTTAACCCATTCTGATCACCATGGAGTAACATTGCATTATGAAAAATGCACAGGGAAACTGATTTAACATTATGGGACTATTTGTTTACAGGCTGTATTACTTAGTGTGCACCCATATTTTTTATTATTATACTTTGGTCATCTGCTAACACAAATTTGTGTCATCAGCAAGACATGCCATCAAATCACAATACAGTAGAAATTGCAGTCAAATATTTATCGACTTACTGAATCCTGCCGATTCATTAACATTCAAATTTGAAATTCTTATACAGATTGCGTTTAGAAACTTGGCAACATCGTTCAGCATTAGGAGACTGGTGAATGGAATGTTAATCATATGGAGAACAGACTTCATCATTTAACAGGGCCAGCCCATCCAGAAGGCCAAATGAGGCAGCTGCTTGGGTGCCACTTTTTTAAGCTAAGCCATGCCAAATATAAGGGCTTTTAATGAAGGAATTTAAGAGGCACTTGGTTTACATTATACCGAGGCTTAATCAGACTTCTATGTTTCTACAAAATCCCGTTTCAGACTTAATGTTAGCTAAATAGAACACTATTCTATTGTCACTAAACCAAGACCTTCTCTATGCTATTGACCTAGTCTGAAGAGACTATCATTTATTTAATCATCTGAGGGTACAGATACAGTGCTGTGAAAAAGTATATGCCCCTTTCCGATTTTGCCTAGTTGTCAGGCTTGAATGTTTCAGATCATCAAACTAATTTTGCATAGTGAAGTAGGCTAAAAGATCTCAAAAAGCAGCACATGTTCCTACAATGTAAAACAAATTCAAGAACATATGAGAAACAAAGTCATCAACATCTTTCAGTCTGGAAAGGGCTACAAAGCCATTTTAAGGCTCTAGTGCTGCTTCGAACCATGGTAAGATCCATTATCTACAAATGGAGGAAACTTAGAACAGAAGTGAACCAAAATGCCTCCAAGAGTGCATCAATAACTCACCCAGGTCACAAAAGAACCCAACATGTAAAGAACTGTAGTCCTTACTCAGTTAACATTAGTGTTAAGTCCTCAATTAGAAAGAGTTAAAAAAGTGCCAAACTAGATCCATGAGAGAGTTGCAATGAGAAAACTACGGCTTCCAAAACTATGACCAATGCTTTGTCTCATATTTGCCAAAAAACAATCTTGATGACCTCCAAGATTTTTAAGATAATATTCTGTGGACTGGTAAGTCAAAAGTGGAACATGGGTCACATTACATCTGGTATAAAGCATTTCTAAATACAAATATCATGCAGTCAAACCAAGTAGTGATAATGTGATATCTGGTGGCTGCTTTGCTGTTTCAGGAGCTAGACGCCTTGCCGTAATATATGGAGCCATGAATTTTTCCAGAAAATCCTGAAGGAGAATGCCCAGCCATCGGTTTGTGACCTAAAGCTCAAGCACAGTTGGGTTATAGAGCAGAACAAAGATCCAAAGCACACACGAAGGAAATCTACCTCTGAATGGCTCGAAGGAATGTTTGGCGTGGCCTAGTCAAAGTCCTGAGTTGAATACAATTGAGATGCTGTGGCATGACCTTAAAAAGGCAGTTCATGCTCGGAAACCCTCCAATGTGGCTGAATGAAAACAATCTGCCAAGAAGAGTGGGCCAACATTCCTCCACAGCGAAGCAAAAGATTCATTGGAAACGTTTGATTGCAGTTGTTGCTGCCAAAGGTGGCACAACCAGTTCTTAGGTTTATGGGGCAAATACTCTTTACCTTGAATAAATGAAATGATCATTTAAAATCTGTATTTTGTGTTTACTCATGTTATGTTATATTAAAATTTGTTGGATGATATGAAACATTTGAATGTGAGGAATAAGCAAAAATAGAACAAATCGAGAAGGGGACAATACTTTTTCACAGCTCCGTAAGTCTTAGCTAGAAATGGGTGAAGAAATTCATCCATCTCTAAAAATGACAAAGGAAACATGATTTCACACAGATACACGGCTGATCCCTATATTTCTTATAATAATATACTCAAACACAATTACTGGCAGATTACAGAACTAATTATATCTCTTAGAGAGTCCGATGGGACTTGCACTCAAGCAGCTAAGGAACAAATGTAGTAAAAGAACCAAAGTATAGATATATGGAAGCACAATTCCAACTTTCTAATTGAAGTTATTGAGTTTATTGAAAGATATTGTTTTGTAATAATTACAAGTGATTATTCACACATGTTTTCTACAGATTCACGCAGTTATCATATAGACATCAAGGTCAATGACTGGTACTAGTACTTTTCGTTTCATGATTCTTCAACATCAAATAAAACCGTTACAAAAAAACAAGATGGAAGGAGACCATAGGACATGGGAAATTACTTTAACATCAAAGTTGCCACTAAAGCCAACAATAAAACTAAGGTGAGTGTGTTGAAATGGGGACATAGCAAGAGGCTACAGAACCACACCAGACAACAAACTTTAAGGTAATTTGTGTATGGCTGATATGGTTCCCTCTTTAGTTACACATTATGTTAAGTTTCAGCGTGGATATTTTCCGGCAGTACCAGTGATAAAAGAGCACTACAATTAAAAGATATGTCTACTTTTCTCTCGAGCTACTGCTTTTTTGCTGACCATCACCTTCAACTGAGAACTGAGACCTAAAACAAAGTGACAAATAAAAGAGGCATTTGTCTGGTTCTTGATGGAATGCAAGGAAATGTAGGCAGATCTGGCATGACAAGTGTTCCTTATCTGTCTTCCTTGTGTCTATCTCACAACGTTATGTGTTATGCTTCAATTTTGATGTTGTTACTTATTATTATTTTGCTAGTTTAGAGTTACAATGCGACCCTCTGCCATCATCTCTAGGATCCGTTCAAGTTGGAATCTCAGTGCATTTTCAGGAAATGTTGTATTTTACATTGTCACATCTCATCAGACCTCAGCCGGCAGGGCCGTAGGGTATTGAGTGGGGGTGAGTTGTGGGCCTTGTGTTCAAATGGATACCAAAGTAATAACAAAATCCACAGCAGTCACATTTCATTAAAGCATGCATTCCGTTTTTGTTGGCTGCAGAAGAACACATGTGATTTTGCAAAACAGGAGAAATATCACGCAGTATATAATTTTAGAAGTAATGAGAATGTTGGCTTGTGATTTTCCTGTTCGTTCTATCTAGAAATGAACAGTGTTTGGTATATGCACAATGTTTCAATGTCTTTCCTTTACCTTCTGATAGGTAACGTAAATAACAACTGTACATTGTTGCCATATAGGGGTTTAATCCCCATTATGTTCTTCTGAATGATAGAAGACCATGTCAATGAAGCAGCTAGAGAAAATATTCTATAAATTGTTGAACATTTCCATGCCATAACAACCAAATGTCCCTCTTTGGGACCTAAATTTCTCTGGAACTCAGAATATTGGTGGGTGCAGTGGCATCAATAGCAATCTAAATAGATGTGTCTTGGAACATGTAAATGAGAAATTAGTGTTGACTGTTAATTTTTTCTTCAAATGTGAGCTTTTGGTATGTTAACCACCTTGTGTATGACCAGTAATAAAATATTACAGTCTTCATCAACAGCACATTACAGTCTGATTCCAAAAGGCCCACTTCTGCACCACAATCATTTGAAGGACTCTCCATGGGGACCTCCTCTACTGCAGGAGGCATTCCAAGTATCACACACGATTTCTAAGCCTTTGGGGCAGCCAGTGATCTCTGAGTGGTAGTTGGCATTTAGGTCAACCCACTACTTTTTCAACCATTTCAAGCTCTTGCCAATATACTGCCTAAGAAGACAGATGTCAATACCCTCTAAATGTTTTGTGATTGGTCAGTATATTGTAGTATATCAATATATTATGCACTATTATATGTTTGCAGTTGTCACATAGGGGCTGCACTAGCCCAAGATAGCCCATAGTGGGAGGGAAGGCAGGCAGCAAGTAGAAAAGAGGGTGGCAGGGAGCGGGCTTCGAAGACCTGAGGAAACCTGAGTCAAACCTGAAGAGTTCCCATATTGTTAAGATGGGCCAACCTGGCTCAGTTTCTACTGCAAGAAAGAATAAACAAGTCATCCATAATGCTTGGTTTAAACTGTGAGGTGACTTCCCCTGGTTTAACGACACATTATATTGGCAATATAAGGAAAAGCACACTTTCCTTGCAGCAGAAGTTGATTTACAAAATACATAGTAAAGTCAGGGAGTTAAAACTGGAACTTCTGGAGACTCACATTTAAACTCCTGTTTGGTGAATACGTTAGATTTTACCTTTTCCTGCCACCAGACAAGACTTCCTAACAAGAAAAGTTACAGCTCCTGAATATGGCTGAACAGCCGGATGCTGTAATGTGTTTGTGTTAACAGGCTGTATCTGTGCTGAGCCGATGCACTTTATATGTTGCCCAACTGAGCTGTCACATGGTGAAAAATGTATAGGTTATTGTCTTGCATTAGCATTCTGTACCAAACTCTTCATTCCTGATTTTTTGACCTCACAGACCCAGTCTGGACCAGAGACCTTCTTACCCTAGAGGTGCTCATTTTTCTGCAGCCCAAGGCCAGTGAATGCAGATGCCTGTAATTCACAAGAGCCCCTCAAATGGAGCCCCCCTCCCCCTGACCACTAGACATAGGAAGGCTTGAGCTCCTGCCAGCAAGTATTGATTTTCACTTCCCAATCTCCAGGCTGGATGGGAAGAAAAGATTAAAAACACTTTGTCAGTCTGAGGTTGAATAAGAATCTTGCACTGGGGATGACTTTGTGTGAAGGGGTCAAGGATGGTGTGAGCTTTTCACAGATTAACTCTGCATTTACCAAATTAGTTAGTATAGCTATTATTTCTTCCGTTAAAAGTTATTGTTTGGCCTTAAAGGAACAGGCATATAGAAAAAAAAAATGCACGTAACCACTCAAAAGGTCATGTTTTCAAATCCTGTTGACTGCAGGGACAACTGTTGATGTAGCGTTTATAGAATTTATCAGCAGCCATTTGTACTCATGTATAATTTCAATCTGATCTCTCCGTGTCTATTGAGAAGTACAATGGCTACAGCTATTCAGAGCAGGCGGGTCAGCTCAATCTGACATTTTTCAGTTTAGTCTCCAATACATTAAAGCACATAGTCCTTTTGCAACGAAGAACAGAAATTCAGTCACCCTGTCCCCAGCAGACTGTTGACTAGAACTTTACCATCAGGCAAATACCCCCAGCTGCCCTCACACACTCATTGGACTGCTTATCACTGGGGATTGGTATTGCAAAGACACATTTCTCCTCTGCCTGCTGCCCTTGTCCACCTCCCTTTCCTGCCAGCCGCTGTCACTTGTCACACAGAGCCTTATCGTGTCAGGCTGTCCTTGTCAGAACAGACGGAAGAGCCCCTGAATCGCCCTGCGTCACTCCGCTCTAGCTGGGCACTTCTGAATCCATTGCCTCACGGATGATAAATGAGAGGCAGTGTCTGTGGGTCTGTGAATTGGTTTGGAGTAGATAACGTCCGATCGTATCATTTCCTGCAGAAAGGGGCTGACTGGGATCATCCATTACTTCTGAGAGCTAGGACCTGCAGGGCTGACACACACATAATGTGATGCCTGACCAGGACAGTCCATAACCCTCCGCTTTCAAAGGAGCATTCCTAACTGCTTCATTTATACAGACGCTTGGGTTTCTGCACTATTTTTTTCTTTATTTGGCACCTTATCCATTTAGTGACAAATGTTTTCTTTTTGAGCGCAATCCTATGTCAAGGCTAGGCTTCAGCCTTCCTACGTTATTCCTGTGTCCTGCTAAGTCAGCTGTGGATGATAGGAATTGCAGTAGTAGGGAGGATGCCATACAATAACACTTATATAGGCACATGGTTTAGGAGTGTGGATTTTAACCCATATCATGGCTGTGTGGTCCCTTTACATGTTTGTTGGTCTTCCTTTCCAATTCTGCAGCATCCCCTCATACGCATTTACCCCTTTCACCACCCCTAGTTATTTTCCATGCAGAAAATGTGTTCGACCGAACTGATCACCCAACATGTGATGTATTTACTGGAAGCTTCAGCGCCTTTTTGACCCCTTTCTTAAGAATGCGTATTAAAGTACTCAGGTCTGATCCCATGGTCCTTCCCACCGTACCACAACAACTATGCTTCTTGTCCTTCCAACAGCAAGGAAACGGGTGTCCTTCAAAAGCTGAGGGCCACCACATACAAGTGACAAAGCCCTATGCACTGCTTCGCACTCGACCTGCTGCGATATGGTTCTATATTTATATATTTTGTACTTTGTTTCATTTTGGGAGCTGAAGAATGTTTTCTTTGTAAATTTCTAAATAATAAAGTGGAAAGGGCAACGTTCAATTTCCTAATGTGTCCATTTTAAAATGCTTTTGAAGATCACGTTACTGCTCATTCTAATATATTTATCAACAACTAAGAATCACCGAGGGAACGAGGCATGTTTATTTCTTCTTTTAATTAAAATTCTTTGTGCCAGTGAAATTCTGCTGTTTATTGTTGTAGCCTGAGATTGGTACCACTACATGCTTTAAAGTAAATAAATAGTTTCACGGTTCAGTAAATAATTCACTCACATTATAATTATCAGCCTTTATTTATAAATTCTTTGATTTATAATTGTTTAAGAAGGTACGTATCCTGATGCAAAAAAAACTCTGTGTGGCGTGCCTATTTTTGTATAAATATACTGTTTTATATATACCGTATTATATATATATATATATATATATATAGCTAAAATGTATCCAGAATGTACTGTTTTACCATATTAGACAGTCTCAGCGCATAAGGTGAATACACTGTTGCAGGGGGGTACAATAGTCATAGCCATAGCTTCCAGTCTAAATAAAGGTGAACATACTTGTATCTATACTTGTTGGTGTTTATGGTTTAACCCTTCAGTGCCAGGTGGACATACCTGGGATATACATGCATGTGCTCCAGAGTCTCTGGGTATGGCAGATAATTGTTGTTCCTTCCCTAGATTTGATTATCGCGTGGGGGAATGGTATTAAAGTCCACCCAATCCCTGATTGCTTTCATTCACTTTCCACTACTTTTCCCATCTACATTCCACCAGCCATGCCTCCCTGTAGCTGGCCGTGGTTTGCAGGAGACCCCCAGGTATGCAATTTAATTTAATTTTTAAACCCTCTTATCTATTCGGACAAAAACACAAACATACTGAACAGGAACTAAAATGAAGAATTAAATTAATGCTTTTTGAATAGTGAATGAAGTAGGAAAATTGTTATCTCCATCCAAATATACATCACCGTGCTTGTCCTTGTGTTAACAGTGGGTGGACCCACTAGGTGCCAAAGTCGTGTGCAAGCTCCTGGGCACTGAAAGGTTTAATGCAGTACTAAAAAACAGAGGTTTCTTGATTCTTTCTTATTTTAGATGTGGATAGTTTTGTTAATGGAGAAAGATCAATATGATAGCACTTGAGTAAGTAGAGGGACAGCTGCCCATATTCCTACCTGTCATTTAGCCTGTTGATGTATGGGAATGCGAAACATCCACTCTTGACACATGATGTTAGCTCACAGCGGCTGTTGCTCCAGTTTTAATGCAGGAGAACAAATGAAATAATCATGGCAGCTTTATGACGTTGCATGAATTTTTCATGAGCATTCATAAAATTTCACGATGCCCTCAGCTGGGAGAGATAATTTTTAAATACTGTGTTGATGTCAAGCACATCCTAAATATTGCATGTTTAGAAAGCAGCGGCCCCGAACCTCAAGGTGCTAAGGGAAAAAAATGATATAGTAAAAAAGAATAGTGAGGTATGGAGGTCATCATCCTGTGCAAAATCCAAATCAAAGCTTAACATTTAAAATATATCAGTATTAAACTACACCTGTCCCACTCTGATTAAATCAATTAATACACTTATCTGCCCAAGACCTTGTTAACCATTTAAAAAATAAAATAAAGGTGATCAGGGATAACATTTTCCTTGATGATGTCACTTACACGGTACATCAACGCCTTTCTTTGCCGCCATCAACTGCTGTAGTTTTGTCACCCCTAACAGTTTCTGATGTCACCTTGTCCTTCCACCTCACTACCTGCCAACTTGACCCTATTCCTTGCCTCTACCTTTTTTTTCAAGTGTCCTTATACCAACCATAACCCATCTTTTTAACCCTTTTCACTCGTGTTTTCCCATCCCACTTCAAATGTACCTTTATCTCTCCCATGCTGAGTCCCTCCTCCACTGGACTCCAAACTACTGGGGCATTTAGCATACACTATTTAACCAAAATAATGTGGACACCTGACCATCATCGTTGGATATCCCATTCCAAAAGCATGAGCTTTAATATGGAGTAACCCCTCATATAACAACTTCCACACTTCTGGGAAGGCTTTCCACCAGTTTTTACAGTGTGTCTGTTGGAACCCAGTAGAGCATTTGTGAGGGCAGACACTGATGTTGGACAAAAAGGCCTGGCTCCCAATTGGCTTTCCAATTCATCTTAAAGGTGATGGATGCCTAGTAGATACTAAGCTATTAAAGGAAAACATTACAACCCCTTTATCTGGGTCTTACTGGGTTTTACTTGTTGTCCCTGATCATGTCCAGGCCTGCCCATGTATTTCTTTGTACCTCTACTTTGATTTTATTAGGCATTCTATACTATTGAGTTTTCCAATGTATTTGTTGGAAAGGTAGCACTTTGACAATGTTGTTGATTGAGATTTCTTGGCTGTGTATCCCTGTACCTCTTAACTGTCCAGCAACAGTTACAGAGACAGAATTAGCCAGCAGTACAATGGTTAAACATTACTGTCAGTTTTCTTGTTAACAATATTTGTGATGGCACCTGTGACCAGAGAAAGGGCCCTCACATAATGTTATTTTTAACCTCCTTCATCCTCTTTGGCAGAGCCCACTCTGCAAAAATATCTTCAGAAAATGGGATTTAATGATTCATGGCAGGGTGACATTTGTGCATGAAGCTCGGGCCTAAACACATACTGACGTCTGGTAACCAAGTAACAGCTCCTGTATCCCTTACATGCTGTGGAAGAGAAGAGAGGCCTGCTGACAGCTCGAAGGAGAGGCCAGCTGGGAGAAAGCTGCACTTGAAAAACTTTAAGAGCGAAGCAGCATGGCTCGTAGAAGAAGCACAAAAAGACATTAAGGTAGACGAGAAGAGGACTGAAAAGGCAGACACATGAAGAGAGGTCAAGAATTAGAAGTCGACATGCATTAACAAAGATGTTTCCACAAGCAAGAATGCACAGAAAGCATTACATACATTACCACATTGATATTTAAGCCGTACTTGTCACAAAATGCATAGCCACATAATGATATGCTTTGTCAGTCCTCTGATAACCATTCTCTCGTCTCTGTAGGGTTACGGTCTACAACCGAAAATCACTCTGCTATGGTAGATGATGGTATTTTATGCCAGTAAGGCCTGTGGGAATCCACCTCCTGCGTCTGGGATTTTAACGTACAGAATGCTGGGCAGTTTCCATGGGATCCGACCAGGCTTTCGCCTTGAACACCCCTGTGGGAACGTTCTGTTAAAAAGAAAACATAACTAATAGGATGGAATGGAATGTTATAATACCCCTGTAATTTTTGTTTGGTGACAGGTCATCTTAAAATCATTATTTTTAAATGATTTTGTTAGACTTGCAACTGAAACCAGCTATGTATTTTGTATCAATGCATGTAAGACCTACTGGTGTTAATGTGACATCTGGAGTCTGGTGACACATACTAGTGGCAAAATCCTTTTTAACTACAGGACATATACTTTATTAGAGCAATTTGTAAGTTACGCATGTCAAAATGGGTTAATACAAAACTGATGTATTTAAAATAAATGGTAGCATCACAGTTTTTAAAGTACAAAATACATACATTTGTATGGTGAAACCCATTAATATTTGTCAAGCATTTCAACCAAAGAACCAAAGTAAATTCAAACTAAAAGGAGAATGGGGCCTTTTACATGTTTGAAAGAATGTAAAATGTAACATGTCTGGAAGAATGCCACTGCTGTATATACACACAGGACCACAATGATGTCCCTTTGCATTTGAAAGGGGGTATATCTTGGGGACATAAACTCGAGTGACCTTGTGTGACTAAAATCAATCTTCCCTTAGTCTTTAAATTGTTCAACAAAACAGTGACTGAGTAAGCAAGAATATGTTATAACAAAACAGGGGTAGGTGAATTTATGCTTGATTACAACTGTATTCCCTACAATCTTAACTAAGAGTTCCTTGTCATCATTCCCCAGAATTCGTCTGCACCTTATGAGATACCGAAAGTGGGTAGACATTAAGGGTTCACTGGGGACAAATGTGAAAACCTCCAGAGTCTTCCTGTGAGATAGAAATGTAAATGTAAGATTATTAAAAGCAGCTCCTAACATACAAAAGAATGTGGCCCAACTAATTGACAGTGAATTGCCAACTTAACTGGCCAACAAGAAAAAAATAGACATTTGTAGGCTGGCAACCCAGGGATGGCACTGTCCCACATTCAAACATTCGAGGCAATTTCTCCAGTGCAGCTGAGCAAATATCTATAGCAACCCAGTGAAATGCAAAGTGATCTCATTTACCATGTATCTAGGGCTCATTACATGCAAATGAGCTCCGGCATGTGTCGTGTGGATTTGCAGAAATAGCAGGCCTGTTAGTGCTGGGCAACAAGCGCCAGTGTTCTATAAAATGGGCTACCCTGTCCAGATAAACCTGTCACCTTCTGCCAGTGCAGGCTGAGTATGTATTATCTTCCAAGAGTAACAGAAAACCAACAAACCAAGATAATCTAGATTTATTATATCCTTTGAATGATTCTTATCTCTGTTTTATGTAGCTGTATTTTTAATTTCTACATTTTAAGGCATTTCAACTATTACCTTATTTCAACAGAACTGCAACAAATGGTAGAGAGTGGCAGAAAGAATGGTAAAGACAGGCTGTTTTTAGGGGCCACAAACCAACCAGAGTTTCCCAAATTAAACCGCCATTAACAGCGTAAACTATGTGTACATGTATAACTTTGAAAACCTGGTTTATTTGGAACCCCTGAAAGTTTATTGATATGAAAAATTGTACATACAAGAAGCATTTACTGAGTCACAACCGTGGGCTCCGCTTCACAAGAAGGCAAGATGATCAAAGGGGAGGCGGCATTTAGCCGGCCACACTGGCTCAGCCAGCTATATTTGATACAATGTGAAGCAGAGAAGACACAAAAATTTTACTAGTTGTACTGAATCTTCGTTTCTGTTCCTAATGAAACCTTCAAACCACTATCTTCACCGGAGAGCAGTTGTTGAAACACATTATACATTATAGATATTCCGCTACCTTTACACCCGAAGTGCTTTTCAATATAATCATAAAACTGTCCCAAAAACTGAAAACATCATGAGTGCTCACAAAAGCTTAACATAAGCAGATTTTAATTTTTCATACTGCACCACTTTGGAGAACATCTCAAAAATATTACACTGTTACCTCCTGTTAAGAGAGAAGGATATTTCATCTGTAGTGAGCAGGAGGATCAAAATGAAGACAGAGCCGCTAGAACTCCTTGAATATAAGGCCACATGGACCTCTTCCTACAAACAGGAATCCAATAGGATAGTGTGCTTTGGCACTAAACATAGGCAAAAACATTGCAAAAACTTAGGTAAAACTCAAAAAAAACCCCAGCTCATCAGAGCTTGGCAGATTTTATTTGGTGAATTCACTATGCAATACCTTAACGCGGAAGTTGTGCCTTCCAACTTCAGTCGTCAGGTTAAGTCCACTATGAGGATACTTCAGTTATTAATTGTCTTATTTACACTCATCAATGATCACATTTAGAGTGAAGCTATAGCAAAAATGGGTTTAGAGCAGAAGTCTCCTAATCCTAAAATGTCCCACTAATGGTCATAAATCTTTTAAGATGTCATCATGAATACAAATTCAAGTCTCTTGTTTTAGACCTTGTTGTGCTTTAACAAGGTAGTGCAAGGGTTAAAAATGCATGCCATCTCTTATTTTTTTTAACCAGTCCTTCCATCCTCATAAAGAGCTGGTGATCTCTCCCTCATCTCAGCAGCTAATAATACACTGGCTGATTCTCTGCCCACAGGGAGATTGTCATCCATGCTAAAGTTTGACATTTTACACTTTAAGTAAGCGTAGCCAGCAGCAGGAAAAAAAATGCGGAGAGACAGATTCGTCTTATTAAAAGAAGATGTCACCAAAAGAGCAAGTCAACAAATATTGTGCTGTTGCCCAGACACAGCCAGTAAACCAAAGGCAAAGGCTAGAGGAGGCACTGGTCCTAGTCTGAGGTGCCATTTGATGTGTAAAATGCCACGAGCAGCTCTTATAATGTCATCTGATCCTTGAATATGACTGCTTAGTATGGATTGTCTGCGGAAGGGTATTAGACAGGTGCTATACATTCAACTATTCCAAATGGTGCCACGAGATCCTGTTCAAATTCAGGAAGGACCAGATCTACAACGAAAAAAATGTATGTAAAGTGGGAATTGTAGATTTTTGATGTGATATGGAGAGTTGGTATCCTCTTTACCTTTGAAGAAGAGCCGTTGTTGGAATACAGACCCTCTTTGATGCACTTTTTATCACAAATATATATATCACTTACGGAGACAAAATAATATAAGGCAGAGCTTTCCGATGTAAGTATATCTAATGTGGTCTGGATGACATCAAGTTTCAAAAAAAGATCCTTTTAAATTTGGGAGTCAAGTATCCCAGGTGATTAAAATAATTTTGATCTCAGCTGTGAGATTTAATGGTTTCAGTGGTTGTAGTAATGGGGTTAAAGGCGCAGCAAGGTCTTTGGATTAATTGCAAAGCAAATTTTTGTAAGGATAAACATTCCTTGTAGCTGAAATGAAAGCCCACCAGCTCATAGGTTCAAAATATATTTTTTGAGGGAATGTCCCTATCTCTAGATGTTTTTATATGCATGCGTACATACATGTAGATGTGTATGTATCATGTGTTTAAATTATAGTAAATGTATAAATAAAGTACTTTGTCTTTGTTGTAAAAAGACTTAAGTAACTGTTATTATATCTAAAACTAAAGCTCTGTCCTTTGTCACTTTTCATAGAAATATTTGAGTCTGTGTACCTATATCACAAAAAGTCTATTTTGTTTCCCAGTGGTATAACATTATTCCGCTTTTCCCATTTTTTGTACCTCCTAGGTACCTGCTAACACCTATGTCAGAAAGGTAGCTGCTGTTATACATTGGAGAATGCTTTGATAGCCCACTAGCAAATGTTTCACCTTCTAAAATAATCCTGACTCCCAGCTCATGGACCACTGATCTCAGGTTCAGGCAACTGCTCCATTTCCCATCAACCAGTTGGATTAAGCCAATGGTTGTTCTACTCCAACAGATAGAGTGGTGAATTTTCATAATGTTAATCCAGATGAATATGTATTTCACATAACTCATATTTCAAGCAAGTCCCACAAATCAGCCTAAAAGATGATTTTGATCATTTCTGCTTTTCATCTTTACTCATCATTTTACAAACTTGGGTGCCATAAGTCTTCTTCATATACACGCACAGGAACAAATCAGACAATTGATTCAATAACCTTTAAAGGACGCTGCTGTCGGCTGGAGATGAACAGAAATGAGGATTCATAATGAAAGAGGACAAAATGACTGTAAATCAGCTCATTGGAAAGACACAAATGAAAAGAATCTTGAAGTCAACTGATCCTCCACATGTCAGCAGCCTTATTATTTATAAGTGTATTTAATTCTATGTAAAGAGGATTCTAAATTATGTCTTTAATTGATGTTGAAGATGTCAGGGATTCTCTATATATGAAATCTCTAGCGGGGAACAAGAATTTAATGACTTCAATAAAATATATATACATTCAGACTTTGCCATTAAGGTATTAAAATTATCTAGTTTAAAAAAAAATATATAATATGATGTCTTTTTTTGGTTAGATATTACAGAAAGTGTTGTTTTTCAGTAGGGCCACACTTGGCTGACAACACTGTCCCGTTTAGGGACAACCTGGCAGGAAAGCAACACAGTAAAGAAATAAAATGGTGGTAACAGTAGTAGTCTTATCCTCACAGAAAAAGTGACACAATGGAATAGCCATATAAGCGCCCAACTAAAAAGAAAAATCTGTTAACGTTGAAGACTTTTCCTACACCAATATAAAAAATGTAAATAAATGATATTACTAAAAATATGTACAGACTGAAGAATAAGGTATGATGGGGGATATCCAACAGCAGATGAGAAGATAAGAGGAGGTCAGTTGATAGTCTTCCAAACAACCTCTCATGATTCCAAAGGCTATGGGAGTCAAGGAGACTAGTCAAGAGGGTTTGTAATGATAAGGCTTCAGGAGAATCCCAGCTACATCTGTCTTCACTAATTGTTTGAAAAGAAACAAATTAATGAATTATATAACTAAAGAACTGTACTCTTTAAGAAGACAGATATTGTTAGATGAAGGCCAGACATACTTGATATATAAGTGTCTCAAGGTGTAACCAACTTAAGGAAAGAGTAAAAGAGAATTACTTTTAATAAACATTACTTTTAATAAACACTTTATTGTTAAACACTTGATGGTAAAGATATGGGGGTTAAACAATAAGTCGTGTTGGTGGCTTTCATTGATGATGGAAAATGGCAGTGAAATATACTCATATTCTAAGTCTTATATCATTTTAATAACAATTAATAACATTTTATTAGCAATATTAAAAACTGTCAAAATGGCTAGGTATGCCTTTCTGCAGATGATACAAAATTCTGCCACAGGGTATACAATCCTGGTGGAACAAATGACAAATTACTTAAGTAAGTTAGAAGAATGGTTGACAGTGCAGCAGCTTTAATTTAATGTTGATAAATGTAAAATAATGCACTTAGGACATACAATTCTCAAGGCGGAATGCAGCATTGTTCTACCGGTGACAACAGAAGAGGTGGATTTAGTAGTAATTGTTCTGAGGACTTTAAGTTAAACAAGCAATAAGGCGTTGGTTGCTGGGTTATATGGCTAGAGGCATAAGTAGCAAGAAGGAGGAGGTGGTTCTGACACCTTACTCATCTCTGGTCACAACACACCTAGAGTATTGAGTAGAGTTCTGGAGACCCTGTCTCAAATTCAAATAACGACTATATTTTCTGTTTAGTTTCTCTTGTCCAGATTTAATAGCTAACCCTGTCCTAACATAGTGTGTTTGGTCTAAGTAGGACGCTTAAAGAAAACATGAAGCTAATCAACAGAACATAAAACTATGTTATGTTAAAAAGTATAAAGATGCTATTTTCATACATGTAATAATAAATGTCTATCTACTTGCAAGGAAGTTTATAAATTGAGTTTATAAAAGTTTAAAAGTGTTTTATAGGTTATTTTCAATATTTAATCAACTCTTTTTTTATTTCTTATTCCATATTTTCTTCCCACTTTTTCTTTCCAACTGGTTTCTTGTATATTAGTCTCTCTTATCCTTTTTCTAATGGTGTGTCAAGAGCTGTGCTGGGTTAATCAACATATGTGCCAGCTATGCTAGAAGCATAATGATCCAAAGATGGAAATGTATCATTAAATTTCATACCGTATTGATGATTATTGAAAGGTTTTTGTTAGATGACTGATTTTCTGTAATCAATAAAACACTGATTTGTTTACCTATTCTATTTCCAGGACATACTCTACTCACATTTTACTACTTTCTAACAATAAAGCTGTGCTGCATTGAAATAAAGAAAAGAGATGACTGTATAAGAATAATTTGCAAGTCTAGAAATGTTTTAGACTTGATGAGCAGAAAAAAAATATAGTCTTTTGCTGACCTGTACGACGACACCTATTACCCTATGTAATTTCTACCTATAATTAAGTTACATCATATAACTCCATCCTGTGGTCTTCCTATTAGTTTAACCAATGAGCGTTCTTGACCTTGAGGGTCAAAGCGGATACTGCGCATAATTAGGCAATATACAGTGACCCCCAAAAGGCCAGTGTCTAAATATGCAGTATGGATCCAAGCAAAAAAAAAACATGAATAATATATAATTGTATTCACATTTGAAACATTCTTGTACTGCTGTTGGCCCTTTAAATCCATAGTTAAGATGGTGACATCGCCTCATCTATATCAACTGAAATGCAACTCACAGTATACTAACTAAAATATATATCTAATATATTATGACTTGAAATTCTGGTGCTTATAACTGTACCCTTGATACGATGACATTATTCTGTATCTCATTAGTTAAATGAATTAATGTTGTATACAGTGTATTTAAGGTACAGTCTTTCCTGGCTTGTTTAAAATATGTAGATTTATTCTGGGGCAAAACATGATTTGAGGAGTCAAATTATAAGAAAGTATCATAAATCATGAAAACAAAGAAACATATGTTATATCTAAATATAGACTGATGATATTCAATGCCAATCTTATTCCATGTTTTACAGACCAGAATTTAGGTGCCCTGGAATTCCCCTTGGAATTCTGCTTTTAGCTAATTAGTCATTTACTAATTAACGCTACGATTTCTTGAGACCCCTCCAAAGTTGATTTCCTCTTGGGACTCAAAGGCTCAGCTCAGGGGATAGATTGAAGGTAATCTAACCGCAACATTGGTCCACAAGCTCATGAGAACATGCATATCCTTAGGTTGAGTCTGGCTAGACATCACTCAGACCGTGGTATGGTTTGGATCTTGTGCTGTACCATGGCACCTGCCTCTAATACTGTAAATTGTATGAAATATCTTACTAAGCATTGCCACCACTTATGGAAAAGTACCTCACAATAGGTTAATCCTTGATATCATATAGCATGCTCAATCCTATGGATTTTCTCCTGATGGGAAGTTACACAATGAGATTCTGTAGTCCCTTATAGGGTTAATGATTAATAGCAGAGCGCTAGGCGGATGTGGAAAAGAAGACTGTAGATTCCGACATATGCTGGTGGGCAGCAGTTTGCAGACGCATGTGTCACAGTTGGATCTGATCAGTGATGTTTGAGCTACAGCACTGCCATAAAATATTATACTTCATTTCCCCCAGCATATCTTTTTGCTGTGAAAATAATTGTAAAGATTGCAGAGACTTACAGATGGCATGTAAATACTTTCATTGCTCAGTTCTGGCTTTGTTAAGATGTTTAGTAGCGCTAGGAGGGCACCAATTTGTAGCAATGTCTGGCACTAGTTTCTTTTTTCATAAACATGCACAATTAGATTATTAAATAACATGGCTGACCTATTGATTTATTTCTGGTTTGATTCTTGTCAGCACAGGCTTTTTAAATGATAGCCTTGAGTATCTACAGAAAAGTATTCTAGCCTAAGCCAACTAGGCCTAGGGCAGCAGATCCAGGGGGCGGCAGTGCCCCACCACAAAAAGGCGGCAGATTGGGGCAAGACCAAGGTATGCTGCTGTTCAATGGGACAGTTACAAGGTAGATCTCCATAGAATACATCAAAAGGCACTTTGCACCTTTAAGCCATTTAGTGCTAATAAATGACATAATTCCCCCTGTACTCTGCAATGATGACGGCAGAGGTTGACTGGGGACACTCAGTCAACACAGGCAATCAGGCCCGGACTGGCCATCGGGCATAAGAGTCATATGCGCATAGGGCTGGTGCGTGTACCATGTGTTGACCTGAATGTTATTTATTAGCTGCCAGTCCAATACTGGAGGAGATTTAATTTTATAATACAGGTTGAGTATTCTAAAAAAACCCTTATCCGAAATGATCCAAAATGGAAATTTGTTTTTAGATAAAGGAAATTCAGATAAGGGATACTCATGACTGAGGTAGGACAGGAAAGATGTGGCTGACCTCTCCTGTAGTCAGTAGATCCTTTCCTCGTCTCCTTTTCAGCTTCTTTCTGCTGTCCACTCCATTGTTGAGGCTTCACTCTCGCAGAGCACTTCTGCGCCCTTTTCCGGACCGGAAGTACTCTGCAAAAGCCTGAACAATAAACAAGGAATCGCGCGGGATCCGTTGGGAGATCCCTGAACAACAGAGCTGACACAGACCCGTTATCTGAAGTAATCCCTGATCCAAAATACTTCTGGTCCCAAGCATTTCGGATAAGGGACACTCTACCTGCATATACATTGTTATTTTTTTCTGCATGAAGCATGTAATGAGATGAATGGAGACAAATTCATGACAGGAAGCTACTTGTTATGCTCGTTTTGCTACAGACTTCTTTCTTCCTCAGCTAAAATAGTGCCCTATGTTTCGACCTATCCCACAAAATTATACTTCTTGAAAAGCAAAAAGCACAATTGAGAGGTAGTTTTACTGAATTAGTTTAATGTCGCTAATGGTTGTGTAGGGTACAGGTAAAAGGGATGAAAAATATATTAAGCAGATAGTAGATATGGTAGATAGACATAAAGAAAAACAGCATGAACGATGGGGGTCTGGCTATGTACTTGTGTATATATATATATATATATATATATAATAATATATATATGTATATAAACACAAACCATTCAGAAATGGATATGCTAAATCATATTTCTGTGGCATTTTGTATGTGTTTTTTTGTTTTTTTTTACTTTCAGAATCACAGGCTCCCTTATGTTTTTTTTTATTTGCAAATTTCCATCTTTCACAGACTTATTTGAATATATCTCTGGAAGAGTTTAAGACTTGCCTCATAAACGTCACTCACAGTATCCACTGCTGTGAATATTCCCATTTATTCCTTAGCAATAAAATGCAAAACGCTCAGTAAAATGTTATCATTTTCTTAATGTGATCAAATGGCCCTGGGATCTTGATCCTTCAGACGGTGACGGGTCTCAATCTGCACGTCTTCTTGCTTTCTTATCACACGATCGTTTCTTATTTACATTTCACCATGTTCAATATTCAAATGTTTAGGTGCCTCCTTTACTTAGTCCTAAACTCTATCTTACTGGGGATCTCTATGTGTTACTCAGCTTTGTTCTTTGTTTCAGAGATTTAAGCAGGTTTATTTAAAAAGACAAGTAAATAAAAGGCACTTAGGGGTATTAAAGATACACTCCAGCCACCATATGTATTCCAATGCATATAAGACCTGAGCCCCCCTTTAAATTAATGTTTAATAGACATTAGACAATAGGTGGGGCTGCATGGGTCACTCGATAGTCCCTTTGAATGAAAACATGTATTATAGCTATCTTCCTTTATCTCACAAAAAGGAACATTTTGTCAGAATAATCCACCCTAAATTGTCAATGTCCAGTGATTTCTCTAGACATCAGTTGACCATTGTTGAAAAAAACATTTTATTGTACTTTGTTTTATTAATATATGGATCTGGCTATTGACACCATGAATCCTTTTGACTTCTCCCTAAAAGACAAGAGGGAAGAAATACAAATCCTAAATACCATCCAATGAGCAATTTAATAACAATGGACTGGTATGTGATGTTATCCATCTCCCATTGCACATAGAAGGTGGAATGACCATCTCCTGTGATCATTATAAACTGATGTAATATTTAACAGTTTGGCCTTGGTCTGTACCCAAAGAGAATGAAGACTTAATTATAGTGACACATACTGGCTGACCCAATGACGACCAATTAGGACAGTAAATAAATGTCTGTTCTCCATTTGGACATGTCTAGAGTAGGGCGTAAAATATAGACTCATTACACCTGTTCATTTAACAGGAAACCCAGGAGAGAAATATACGTAGAGGGAAGTATGTAAGTTGACTTTTTTACACTTTTATCTGCTCCATTATCCCTACCAGTACATAAGTTTGAATTTTGTGTACTTGACTACAAATGTGGCTATTAAAGCACAGTCTACTGTCACACATAGTTCTTCTGTAACACGTATACACACGTCTACACATACAAACACCACGACTTTCAGCTATTAGTGGGTCTATATATGCAAGATGGTATAATTGTTAAGCGTGTTGTGTCCTTCCAGATAAAATAAGATACCCCATTCACTCTAAGGATATTTTATGGACAATACAACTATAGAGTCCATAGTTTAAAGACCTTTCTTTTAAACCCAAAGAATAAATCAAAGTCAAACCTGTTTCATAAAAACATTGGAAACAAATCAGAAATTAGAGCCTGGAATGGAAGGTTGAAGTCATTGGAACATAGACTGAAATTAAAACCTCAAATAAATCGGGAATTCTTCCTTATTTGGGTATTTAAGGTTGTTTAAGCTGGCCCAATCAAGACAACCCATTGCACAATAATTTTTCAAAAGTAAGCTCCACAGAGCAAAGTTCTATACTAATGTTAATACTCCTACCTATCGTATCCAATATACTACCTGTATACCCATAGTGCTTACTGAATTCCAACTATACAGGTATGTTAAGTGAAATGAACTATGTACAGAATTATATAATAAAATATGCATATATGCTAACAAAATCGATAACGCACGGGAGAGAGTGTGTGTGGGAGAAAAATCGAGATATATTGGCACGAGACACTCATATCTATCAGAAAAGTGAGTAGTGAATCCCACACATGAAATGTGCCCCTATAAAGATGATGAAGGTGACATTATTCAAGCAGAGGAGATAATGCTACCGCAGGGGTATAAAGAGAGCGAGACGCAGTAAAAGCGACACAAGCGATGGAACGAGAGATACAGAGAGCTGAGCATGCAGGTAAAAATAAAACACGAGCAAATCCAGGTGGATTTTGGGCAAGCTGTTCTCATCAAGTCTGCTACTCCCTCCTGTCACAGCAACTGTCAGACGGGCCCTGCTTGTAATGAAAGGAAAAATATTTTATTCAGATTTATTAATTTGAAAATGAAGCACGCCTGTCGGCAGAGGGACAGCTCCTCTCAATCTGTCATC
The DNA here is from genome assembly GCA_009364415.1 of Spea multiplicata. Taxonomy (NCBI): domain Eukaryota; kingdom Metazoa; phylum Chordata; class Amphibia; order Anura; family Pelobatidae; genus Spea; species Spea multiplicata. The sequence continues at coordinate 6,363 of VKOC01002769.1, read as the reverse complement.
GTTGAACCACGCGGTGCTGACACGGGGAATCATTCGTCTTGTCTGCACTGACAGGCGGATCTCTCCCTTAGCTGTTCCTGGGGGATCGCCCTGGGATTTAAAAAAATGGATAAAACACATTCCGACGCAGAACAGCCTCTTTATTAATGCAAATTACACAGGGGGGGGGGAACAGGGGAACAGATGCAAAATAAATAAATAAGGGAACGGCTTAATAAATAAATAAATGGGACACGCGCAGCCGAGGTGTTCCCATTTCAACGTCAGTCCTTTCTCATTTACATTTATAGATGTTTTGGAGGCTGTAATAAAATGAGAATGGAGTTTAATATGACACTAATGGACAGTTCCTTATTTACTGTGATCTCCCTGCTTCCTCCCAGTCTGTGTGCATGTCTCTATACATATCTGTGTCACAGAAGGGAGCTTTCCGCTATTAATGCTGGTTTTAACCATTTGAATATGAGAAGGGTGTGCAGAGGATTTTTGATACTTTAAGTGGAATACAATGCGTAATATATCTTTGACCTACGTGATCTACAAATGTTTGTTCTTTAGCACCATTTAGCAGGATCAGCTTGGTGTGCTCCATTGGTTGCTGATATACATGAGATCTTGGCTTTGTTTGATGACATCATCCATTACAGCAAGAAAAATACCAATAGAAAATAGAACAGCCTGTAGATGACCCTCATTCCCGATAATATACAACATGAAATAAACCGATCATGCTTCCAAATTTTGGACAAAAAACTCACTTATTTGCCAAAAAAATCACATGGACTCACATTGGCATTATATTTCGCCATGCTTTTCAATTCTTCAGGGCACAACAAAAAATAAAATCATAGGTTAAATACTGACCTACATATTGCCCAGAGCATTTATTGTGGACAACGCTCTTGGCAATCTGTAGGTTGGGGAAACAAGATGTATTCGGACATTATTATCAGACATTCTGTATTTTTCTTATTTTTTTGTGCCCTGAAGACCGCTTTGCTTGTGGATTGATGCTTACGCCGACATATGGTGGAAATGTGAGACATTGCACAATATTAATAAAAAAATCTTTTTTTGTGCAATTTTTGGGTGTGTGCTCAAGTTATTTCTTTTCGTACTGTATATTGAACAATGGAGTCACAGCTCAATAAAGATCATTCCTACTAGCAGATCCTCGGGGCTGATGATGACTAATACCAGCTGGGGCAGGGGTAAAAAGAAGCACGAAGCTCAGGTTATCGACATGAAGGATGGCAAGGCACTCTGATTTATACTCATGCTAATATTCTGGAAACTCTACCTAATGGGGCTGATCTCTTAAGAGGTATAAATGACAGGGGCATCTGTAGAAAAGAATAAATGAACGCACATGTTTTAGGTAAACCAGATGACCCAGTTATACATGTATATTACAAATTGGTTCAAAGTTCCTGAGATGTATTACATCATTCTTGGCAGCTTAGCGCTTTACGGATCTCTTGCCACTTCATTCTACGTGCTGCTACAGTCTGCTAACGAACAGCGCTGTACGTGAACTAATGTTTGTCACGTCTTTGCCTGTAGTTGTCAATCAGTTGTTTTGAATTTTAGCTGTGCAAAGGATTTTAAAACTGCATTGAAACATATATTGACCAAACGCCTAAATCGAGTAGGAAAATGAACTCAAGTTCTACTCTAATTAGATAACTGAATTGTCCCAGCCTGGATGTAACCCACAAATGCTTTCATATTGCTCCTGGTCTGTCTGAAAAATCAATAGGTCCTCCAGTATTCCATTATCAATTTAATAGGGCCAATCCCTACAGCCTGAATGATATAGATGACCTACTCCATTAGGAACTCGGGCAGCATTATTTTGTAGTGTCTATAGTTATGAACCTACATTAAGCTGACTCCTAATGTGATGTTGAAGCTATTGTTAGCGTCATTGTTCTTTTAGATATTTTGCTAAAAAACATATTAATACCAAATCTGAATGCTAACATAGCATTCAATATCCAAGCCCCTTAATATAATCTTGATCTCACCTCTATAACATCTGAACGTATTTGCCCTGAGGGTTGTAGTAAGGTATACTGTTAATCTCTGCTAAATTCCACTGTAATATTTTCATTTTATCTCTAAATGTTGTTTATCCTAATTAAATTGTACGTTCTGAATCATAGATGTTACCCCTTTATACCCTATCCCAATACTACTTGGTTTTGCATGGTCAATTTACAAGTTATTGTTTTATTATCTCTAAGTAACTTCTAATATTTTTGAGTTTGAGGACCATTTTATTATACTTATTTGCTATAGAAACTTATTCTTGCCACTAATTATTGGGTTACATATGCACCCACCTGACTACCAGATCATTACTATATCAGATTCCTACGGGGACTTATTATACTGATCTCATCCAATTCATGAAGATTCTTCCTATCTGTACTCATTATACTGCGACTGTTAATTTTCCTTTCATACTGTAAGCATTATCCCCTTGAGTAAATTGAGTAGCCTTTTGATACTAATATAACTATCCTCTTAATTTTATTTGTACACTTCTCCTACCACTATAGCAAGTATTTAATCCTACACTATATCTATCTCCCTTATTTTTATTGCTTGCTCTGCGCATAGTTGCAGAGTTATATCGTTAGCGAGGCTGAAAATGCATATTAAAGTCAACCTTCCCAATATATCCTTAATTGAGTTGATTGAGAAAACCTTCTTTAACTCATGCCAATTTTGTCCAGAAATGGGGGGGAAAATCCTTCATTTTTACAAAGGCAATAATCTCTGGGTCAACAACTTAAATTAAAACACGCATTCATAAAGATATTTCCTTGCTAAAGGTGAGTCCAATTTAGCACTTCATGTGTATGTGTGTATTTCAGAGCTTTACTGCCCTCACTGTAAAAAAAACTAAAATCCATCCCTGTGTTTATACTGGAAACAAGTCATAATACGTGGCCTCTTCCTATCACTCTTCTTTATGAGTTGACCTCTTATAATGTCTTATACTGTCCTGTTACATCAACTAATACAATGAATTCATAACTATTCGTGGTATATCCACCGAACCTGTACATACATAGATTGCTACGATAGTGATACCTATGCTGATTCTGCACTAATATTTAGCAAAGAAACCGTATCCTACGGTAGATTTTCTGCTACTCGCCCAGATACGCATTAACATTCAAAAAGTAACACGTTAATTATCTGGCATGCCAGTAAAATTTTCCTGTTGCTCTATAGCAGCTGAACTAGAACAAAGGTAAAGGGATGGAATCAGCTGGATGGTTTTGTTCAGAAACCTGTGCTGGTAAAAACACAAGCGTAACAAGGTCTCTACGGACTGAGGAATTAATATTTAATGCAGCTTGTCAGCAAGATCTTATACTTTTCAAAAAATTCTTGTTAACACAGGAGTCCTTTACCCTCCTCTATTTGACGTATTGCTTTCTATATGCTGGTGTTTGCACTGTATTTATTTGCATTACAATAGGAAAGCCACAGATACGGAGCCGGGAAATCAGATGTCTTTTTCACACCTTGCAGAATGTGTTATGAGCTATTTATATCTTTCCTATGAAGGGAATTGAACAGCCTCCAGTGTGTAGCGTTATCTGCACTCTTATATCCCCGATATACGTTATGCCTACATGCATACATCATACTGCACACTGATGTCTACATGCAGATACTTTTTCATTGTGCAGAGTTATGCAGGCAATTAGATCGCATTGTGCAGGCAATCCAATCTACACATATATATACCTCAAATAATAATGACTATGAATATAGAGTTATGCAGGCAATTAGATCGCATTGTGCAGGCAATCCAATCTACACATATATACCTCAAATAATAACGACTATGAATATAGAGCCATGCAGGACTCTGCGGCAGTAGCCCCTTAGATATTATATTCATTGTCACTCACTCTCACTCATGCTCTCTCACACTCTCTTACCCTCTCACTCTCTCATCAGCGCTACAGAATCTGCTGGTGCTATAAATAAATGAAATATAACTTCTCCATCAACCACTACCGCGTCCCTATCTCTGTTTTTCTCTCGCCTCTTCTTGTTCTTCTGTTTTCTTTCTTCGTCCAAAAAAGAGTGAACCCTCCGTGCACCCCCTCTCTCCCCTGATTGGAGAAATAGGGGAGAGGCTGTCCCTGTGGCGCCATTTTGCGAAAGTACTCCAAGAGGCCGGATTAATGCAGCCAGATCCACAGAGAGTTTCTGTGCCTCTCTTTCTTCACAAATCCCCCGACATTATGCTGCACATGACCCAGCCCCCGCAACCCGGAGGATTCGGGTGTTGACCCGGAGAACCGGAGAACTGGTGCTTCACCCAGAGACCTCCCAGGTCTGTATATATATATATATAATAGTATATGATGTGGATGGCATGTGACCTTTGGTGAACACTGATCTAGTTGATCAACAGAGGGGAATAACAGCAATAACGCTATTATTTTTATTTAATCGAAAAAAGGAACATTATCATTTGGTCGTAGATGATTTGAGAGCTTCTGTAGCACTTGAATCCGAATATAAACTTTTACAACAATAATAATATTACAAAATCACCAATTAAACACACACAAAACCAACTATTCTATTCATCTGTTACTATTTCCATTGTGGGCATGTTTCACATGATAACAGCTATGTAAATCACATTTATTGATATGTTTTCCAACAAAATTGAGAAAAACAAATTGGCGTGCTGCTATATAAGTTTATTATGGTTTATGGGCAATCATAAGCAGGGCCTAAATAAAAATAAGAAGCCAAAGTTGTGATTTACATTTATATGTATTGCCACTGAGTTCAGCGGAACAGTCATTTTAATTGTCTAATCTTTAATTAGGAATTTCTAAATTTAGACACTTATTTTGTATATTTAAAAATACATATACAGGACACTCCAGCCATCATATGCATATGATAACTGCGTCAAATGCATCATACCAAGTAGCCAACTTATTATGAATATCATGAAGTGGGCGCCAACTCCAGAACGATGAAATGCTCATTATTATTGTTTTTAAAACCCAAATTTGCCGATTTGTCTATTTTACTGCAAGCCACTGCATCATTTCATGCAGCCGGTGAGAGACGCTTTTCGTTTAATGGGCTTGGTAAAGGTAAGTGCTCGGCCATGATGTTTTATGTAACTTTGTAACCTATTATAAAAGAATAACATTTTAATTGCAAAATCTAATTTATAAACACAATTTTGTCTGTTCACATACCCATTACTGCCACTTTTGGAAAAACTGGAAATCACTGGCATATACTCATACTCACCAAATGTTCGGCGCTCCTAGAAAAACAGAAACATCGAAAGGGAAAGAGAGATTTGGGTCTGAAGGAGGAATTGTCCCTCCTAAACAAGGACACTTGGGAGGTATAATATTGTAAATTCCTCCAGTTGGTTATAAAACTGTCTATCACAATATTTTGTAATAAAAATGTGTAATAATCTTATCCGAATTAACATAAGAATACTCTTATCCTTATGATATATCACTGGCCAGCTCATAATACGCTGAACGCATAGTTATTGCCAATAAAGGCCACAATGGTTTTGGATTGTGAGGGTGACATGCAGAATTATGAGATTTTTATCTGATTCTTGGACAGTGATCCAAATATACAAGACAAAATACGTACTTCTGATTTTTAACTTTTTTGTAAAATGCGTGTTTAAGACAAACCTTGTCGTAGTTTGTGTGAAAGAAATCTGAAGAGATTGAAAGTCAAACCTTTTTCTCGCTGCCGTTCCAATATAGTTTGAAGAAGGAAATTGAGGGTTTGCTTTACTGTTACTGTTAGCATCTCTAAATATAAATGGTTAATGTACACATTGAGGTGTCATTGCATCATAAGTACAGTTAATGTTTATTAGTCACTCTAGGAAACGTCAGTGGTATTTATTCCAGTGTAGAGACTTAGATCCAGCCCCAAATTAGTATAGACTGGAATCCTAGCAGTGTGAACGTCATTTATGCTTCTTATTCCACATTTTTGGAACACTGTATTTAAGTTGCAACAAAGGTTTGAAGGTCTAGTAATTATCAGATTATTTTTTCTATGCAGGCACAGCCCTGTTCCAGTGGCATATTTGGGGGGGCGAGGGGTGGAGGGTGGTCTGTCCCGGATGCCACTCATCAGTGGGGTGCGCCCCTCCAGAGACGGACTATACTTTCTGCCTCTGGAAGAGCAGGGGTAGTTGGGAAGTTCATGGATCTCACTCTTACAGATCCCTCATGATGCGTTCCAGCTACTGATTTCATATCCCGTTGCCCGGCACTGAAGACGTACCAACCAACAGACCTAAAGGCCTTGTCAAGTGGA
>VKOC01002768.1:0-65053 GCA_009364415.1 Spea multiplicata | reverse complement strand
GTTATATCCCCAGTAACACGTTATATCCCCAGTAACACGTTATATCCCCAGTAACACGTTATACCCCCAGTAACACATAACGTGTTACTTAACAGTAATACATAACGTATAACCCCCAGTAACACGTTATACCCCCAGTAACACGTTATACCCCCAGTAACACGTTATACCCCCAGTAACACGTTATACCCCGGTCATCTGACCTTCCTTCCAATAATGGCATTTAAAAAATTAATCCGCATCTTGCTAGCATCTGACTGAGCCGCTTCCCATATTTAGATACACAATACCTGCACACAATACCTGTACGTCTGCTCGGAGGTAGAAGCTCCATAATGTTCTTCTCACTTTAAAAAGAAACGCAGAATGTGCTGCGATTTAGCCGGGGATTGAATGCTCCTTATCTGTCAGCCGCAGAGGGACAGACGTTAATCTGGACTTGTGGGGTTGGTTATCGTTGGCTTGGCTTTAAGGACCCCTTGAAAGAAAAAACAAATATTCACTGCATTTTTTTTTTTTACAATTCTTACAAAAATGGGTTTAGTTACGCCGAGATAACTACAAATGAACTTACTATAAGATCCTTGTTCCCCTGCTCTTGACACGAGAACCTGGTATTTCTGTTGTGCAAGTCTGGGGAATGAGTTTTATTTTAGTAGGAGGCGAATGGGCGCTCACCCCGTATTGACCGTGGCAAAGGTTTACCCCATATTGACCGTGGCAAAGGTTTACGTCGGAAGCGTTTGCCCCGTGACTCCGACGACCCGTCACACGCCATGTGATCGATGCCAGGATTTCTCTGTAGCAGAGCTGAATCCATTTGCATGTTAATTCCTGAAGCCCTGTACATCATCGCTTTATTCCTGCGAAGTATCGATGAGAACCGATGACATCATTTTGTAATATATTTCCCACTGTAATCTGTTTAATCTTTAAAATCTCCCTGATTGGGGGAATAGTTATTATTTTCTGGTCCCTTTTAAAGTTTGATGTTGTGCTTTGAGCCTCTGTAAGGAGGACCTTAATCATAGAGAGGGTTAAGTCGGGAAACTTACAGTCGAGTCGGAATTAGCTTGCGGGCAGGTTTTAAATGGCTGATAAGAACTTGGGGAATGAATAACGCCATCGTAGGTGCGCTGTTATTATTTATCCCAGACTGCACCAGCGTGTAAAAACATCACACAAGTTTCTATTACAACAAGAATAGCTCCGAGGCGGGTATATTCTATCTGCAGGTCCCTGCGCTGTTTGAGCCCCTGTGCCTCGGCCAAAAGGTCCTAGTGATTTAATACAGAAGAATTGGGGGCATGCAGGCTGCACTCCCAAGCCCTTAAAGACTGATGCTTTGGCTTGTGATTTGGGTAACACTGCTGTAGACCCCAAAACCCCCTCCTAGTGTTCATGCAGCCACCTTCCTTATAATGCATCTGATTGAACCTCTTGAATTCTGTATTCTGACATTTCACGCAAGTTCTATATGTTGCCCAACGATTCCATTCCATGTGGGCACCATAAATTGTGAGTCGTGCCGCGGTCGCTCGGTGCGTCGTTTCATCGCATTGGTCTTGTTATGGTGCTCGTACTCACAAGTATGTCCATCTGTGAGACTATTCCCCCGAGCGCCTTACCGCACATCATCGGCAACGCAGTCCCTCTCTCCGACCCAAACGCTTGCGTTCCACTCTAACGAACGCCCCGGCCGTGTTCATTCCCACGCAGGTAATCAAATCGCATGCTTTTAAATGTCTGAGAATGCTTGATGAGTCCGGCACCTTCTGTAAGCCCGTAAGCTTTAATTCTGTCACCCTGCTTTTCCAGTATTGGCCTGGAATGAGAGTTTTGTAGGGAGGCCTCACGGTATGAAGACTGTTTGGTCCTTTTAACCTCCCTGAAACCCTCCCCACCACCTTGGGACCTCGTTTTTGGGACAGCTGACCTAAACACCATTTGGAGTACACCCTCTGTAATTTTCTTCCCTATTAACAAACATTGCGCCATTATTAAAGTGCATACAAACTTAACTGTTGCTTCTTCCTCACTGTGCCAATACCACCCCTGCTGGGAGGCCCGTCTTTGAAACAATGATATCTAAGTATATTTTCCCAGATCTGGTCACTGTGGATAGACCGTGACTCCGCTTGTCTTCCCTGTGATTAGGGAGATATAACCTAAGCGATGCGGGGAATCGGGAGTGCGATACAAGCGTGAAGCAGCGCGGCGCTCTCATGGTTAACATGACCTGGTCTTTGACATATTTCAAAGAAGTATAATCAAGTTAATTTACTGCAAGGCAAATTCATTACCTAAAGGAGGACCCATGTTAAATACAGCGCTGACCTTTACCGGCTGATTACACAAAGACGACACAATTAGATTAGTTCAAGACAAAAGGTCAGGCGCATTCACACTGTGACCATTTTACACTACCTTGGAAGAGAAATCGCACACATGGCCGGAGGGCCGCTGGCATCTCGCTCTTCGCTTGTCCTTTTTTTACCGCTACTTGGGGTTCTTCTGAAGCCAAACAGGCCGGCATTAGTTTGGGGGCTTCACATGCGCTCGTAGCTCGCCCTTACCTATAAACAAGTTGGATTTTTTTTACCGATATAATGTTAAGTCTGCGCCGTCATGGACTTTTGTTCTTTTGTGTCTTTTTCACGTCTGTGACTGCCGTTGCATTATAGTTACTGCTCTGGAGGATGAGTCTTGAGGTTGTATTCACTAAGCTGTGTGTTTGTGGGGAGTTACGGCAAATAGAAACCAACTCTCTGACTTCACTATTCATTATAAAAGGGTAAACAGCGAGCTCCTGCAAGAAGGGCCAAGCCGGCCCTATGTAAAACCTTAGATAAATCAATGGAATCTCTTCCTAGGAGTCTCCCCACATAGGGCAGGGCAAGGGTACCAAACCCCAGGCCTCGAGGGCCATAACAATCCTGCATGAGCGGCTCAAACAAAGTCATAGGAACGGATTAGATCTCCTTGGCTAAATCCAGGCCTGGTTTTGGACTTTGACTCCCGGACCGCATCGTGGCTGATGTAGGCCAACTCAGCACTTCTTGCCGAAGATACTGGCCAGGATGGGCCCTTCAAAGCGCGCAGTGAAGCCGGTGAGCCCAAATGGTTGCCAATAAACCTGTGATTTTTGTGAACAAAACAATTAGTCTTTGGTGGCTATCTGTGTAATGATTAACTGGCCCTGAATAGTGAATAGCATTGATTCTTGATACACTTGCACCATTGTATGAGTCCATTCTTCTTTGAACCCACCGCTGGGAGCCTTTGTGTACTCTACATAATGGTAAATTTTGGTTGAAATTTTAATAGAAGCTGATTTAACGGGTCACACTGAGACTTTCTGGCTCATTAGCGCTTTCCTATCCCCGGTTATGGATGCCTGTGGCTCCTGTCTTTATGCCATTTATTCTATGGATCCCATTGCCTTTTAACTCAATAACCTAATCTCTCCTTTGTTACATGGGGTGTTATTTGGGGGTAAAATGTAAAATATGTACCTGTTGCCACAGCCTCCGCTCCAACTAAATTCCCCTGAGCCCGAGTGACCCCATGAGGGAGACTTAAGGTCTTGCAGAGACGAAGCCCAACTTGGAGCAAATTAGTTCCATGCCGAAGTTCGGCCAGCTACTCCAGAATAGAACGGCTTTTGATTCCCTAAACTCATACTGCAGTCATCCATCTCTAATGAGTTGGCTGTCCCAGAATGCCTCACACCACAGGCCTTTGTTCCGTTCTCAGAAGTCAGCCCACTAATGGGCAAAAGAAAGAGACCTCCAGTCTATGAAGTCTGAGGCTCCGAGTCAGAATTAGATGACTTTTAAGCTTTCTTCGGCTGCACTCCCGCTGACTCCCTGCTTTCTGAGCTGATTTGAAACCTACGAGTTACATTGTTAACATCAAATGGGGGGAAAAATCTTTCTTTTCCGAAAGGAGTAAGATTCTATGAATAAAAAAGACAAAATGTGTGTATAGATATAATCATTTCACTGTGATTTTGTGTGTGTGTATATATATATATATGTACATTTTTTATAAACAGACAGTACAAGGGCTTTGTTTAAAAAAATAATCAAATGTAATGTTTATAATAAATATTTTTTTACGTTGAACATTGTTGAATGCTTGTCGCTATGACATAGGACCTACTCCTCTAATCTCCTGGCAGGTGACGGGTTAAAAAGTCATGTAAACCTCTGGGGGGGCTCTCGGGAAGTCGCAGGCTCCGGCGATATATAAATTTGATCATCTGACACATTTGAAAAATGAACCATATCCTTTAATGTCCTCCGTCTTATGAATATTAGCAAACACTTGAGTCTCGTTCATGCTGTGACGCGCGATTCCTTTGTTTTAGCCGCTTAATGAGTGGAAGGCAATGAAGAATGGCCGTTTATACACATAATTAAAGACAGTGATCCATTACGTTGTCGTCCCGGCTCCTGCCGCTTAGCCGCCTTCCTTTGTATTAGAAAACGGATCCTGTTTAGGAATTTAAATGTCAGTGACAGCTGTCAGTGTACCCTGCGCGGCACATGGCTCGCCTGCTGATGCCCGAAGGGTTAATCGAATAATACGAATTCCCAGCTACAAGGTTTTATTTCCGCGGGATGCTGGGGATATATTTGTCATGTAAATAAGTGCTGGAAGTTTGAAAGGAAAGGCCGCCCCGGTAAGCTTTCTGAATCTTTTCCGTTTGCTGGCGATGATTCTCTGCGGCGGGGGGGCTGCCCGGCTTCTGTAACGGAAAGGTTTTAAGGAGAGTAAACGAGGTGCCGTTAACGCCGTCGCGGCGGGAGGAAGGACGGACATGCGTTGCCGGCTGTACTTTCTTGTGACGGAGAATGTTCAAAAGTTTGGGGTCACTCCGCTGTTTTCATGAAAACAAGGACATTTCCGGCTGTAGCATAATTGCAAAAAGGGGTTTTCTATCACTCAATTAGCCTTTTAAACGTAAACTTGGATTAGTGAAAACAACGTGCCATTGGAACACAGGAGTGATGGGAGTGATAAAGGGCCATCGGAACACAGGAGTGATGGGATTGATAAAAGGGCCATCGGAACACAGGTAGTGATGGGAGTGATAAAGGCCATTGGACACAGGAGTGATGGATGATAAAGGCCATTGGAACACAGGAGTGATGGGATGATAAAGGGCCATTGGAACACGGGAGTGATGGGATGATAAAGGGCCATTGGAACAGGAGTGATGGGAGTGATAAAGGCCATTGAACACAGGGAGTGATGGGAGTGATAAAGGGCCATTGGGAAACACAGGAGTGATGGGAAGTGATAAAGGGCCATTTGGAACACAGGAGTGATGGGAGGATAAAGGGCCATTGGAACACAGGAGTGATGGGAGTTAAAGGGCATTGGACCAGGAGTGATGGGAGTGATAAAGGGCCAATTTGAACAATGGGAGGAGTGATAAAGGGCCATTGGGACATAGGAGTGATGGGAGTGATAAAGGGCCATTAGAACACAGGAGTGATGGGAGTGATAAAGGCCCTCCGTACGCCTATGAAGAGATTCCACTAAAAAGCATCTGTTTTCAGCTACAATAGTCATTTACGTTAACACTGATTTTCGGATCCATTTCATGTTTGTGTAACCAATATGTAATCTAAATATATACTGCTCTTTAAGGTTGGGTTGGGTTCGGTTGGGTGGGGGGTGGTTGGATGCCATTTGATGTCCTTTGTTACCAGGGTAAAAAAAGAACATTGGAATAATAACTAGTTTGATATATAAACTGTATAAATGTAATGGAATAATGTTTCATAAAAATGTATGGGAAACGTTGCTGCATGTCACACGTAGGACTCCGCTATTAAGTGAAGCCACGGGAATTCAGTATAGTTATATGTAAAATATATATAGTTATATATAAAAATATATATGCATACTTTTTATTTTTTGTCCTATACCATGTAATACTTTACATGTAGTTCAAACAATTATTGTTAGAATATTGTTACATTTTTTGGCCCTTTTGCCGATGAACATAATTTGCTTTTGATATTATTTTGGATGGAGCAAACTGTACATTTCCGCCGACTCCTCTTGATTTTTGTGATCGTTTGTATAAATCCATAACATTTTCTTTTACCTTATTTCGCTCTCTACAGAGGAAACGCAGGGAATCGGCTTCCAGTTCCTCGTCTGTGAAGAAGATGAAGAAGCCTTGAGTTTCTCCAGTGTCTGCGAGATTGTGAGAAAATTTGGATCAGCTTCACAGACAATCCAGTTGTTGGATTCAAACCAGAAAGGCCTGGGGTTGTTTGTGACATTCTAGATGATGTGTTCTAGATTTGTGTTTTGTTTCTGGTTGTTTTTTTTTTTGTTTTTTTTTTATTATATATAATTGTGCTTTGACATTATGGTTACTGTGAAAATACAAAAAACAACAAATTATTTGTGGTGTGGCGCCTGTGACGGACTGATGAATATCTTACATACAGAACCAAGGGCCGTTTTGGACTTTCTTCTGAAGGACACTGTATTTTTCTACATAAAACATCATATTGAGGATCAGAGGAATAATATTCTGAAATCCAAAATCAATCTAGTAATACGGATCGTTGTTCTATAGGCTTCTCATCTGTATTGTGCTCCAGTGAGACCTGGTGAATAAGCAATGCCATCATCTGTAAAGTGTTTTGTGATCTCACTGGTTAAAGTGAAATATTTTTATAAATCATCTTAACCTATTTATCGTTTTCTGAGGTAGGTGTAGAGTCCACAAGGAATTCTGGTCATATTGGCTAAAGTAACCAAGCAGTTATGAGGAATGAGGTTCACGGTTGGTGTTCGGGGCTACCTTTCGTGAATGTTTGCAGAAGACGTGTGAATGAAAGAGACTGTTCACTATGTGTAGCTGGTGGTATAGGCTGCTTGTAGAGGATTAAGATGACAAATGCACATTTCTGGGTAAAATATGGAATAGCAGGAGATGCAGAGAAGCTGATTTCTCAGGTGACAAACACGCCAACTCCATAGAAGACACAGAGCTTAGTAGATCCTCTGCATCACGGTACTGTATGTACGTAAGGACATCGATACGGTGGAGCTTCTACTGACCGGAGACAGCTGGCCAAAAGTCAATAGCAGAGCCTCTTGCTGCTGATCCAACAAAGAGACCGCAGAGACCATCTCTATCTGCATGTTCGTGAAGGAGCTTAATGTCTATTTCTAAAACTACACTGTTGTACAGGGTGATTCTTTTTTCCTTTAATAAGTTCTTGAAAAAAGCAATCCCTACTACAAATTATAGCCATATTTTATTGTCATTTTATTTTTTGAAAGATAATTATTTAGTTGATCAATCTCATAATGGGAATTCATTGGATACCATTTAAAAATGGGTATCTAAATACTGGGGATTCCATCGCCATAAACTGCTTTGCCGGCCATTACGTCAAACTACTAAGTTCAGTGAGCCCTCATTTTTCACGGCTGTTTTGCTTACCAAGGAGCAGAATCAGTGGGACTGCAGTTTAACCCGCTGAGACTCTCAAGCAATTTAAAGCCTTCTCTGGACACCATTAATGAGGCTCCTGTGTGGAAGGTACAAGCACTCAGAATAAGCAGAGTTATGTTTGAGTGCCCGCTCCCCCACATATTACTCCATTTAAAACTCCCTTTATTTGGAGGCAGTTTTTACCAGCCATGTGATATTTTGGGTGACTTTCCTGCTGAAAACACCACACTGATCTGATTCTTTGAAACTTCTAATGGTCACCATAGGTAACAATCCTAGGTTTAGTTGAAGAATCAGATTTTTTTTTCCACCATGAGAAAGCTATGAGAGTTAATACCCCCGTGGACCTCTGTGGAGTTCGTCTGCCTCCTCATAAATAGGATGAGAAAGCATCTCAAAGTAAACAGCTGTGATGAGATTGCTGTTGAAATGATTTACATGCATGCACACACACAGCATTCATACACTCTCCAGCTCATTAGCACTCAATCTTACAGGCATAACCGGTCATCAATACATTGTGACACCTCCTATGATTTATGCACCTGACCTGGCTGCTAAAGGTCAGCGGACATGTTGCTTTTTTTGTTATTTAATTACATCTCAACATGAAGCATGAAAACTAATCCGACCTTTTGATCCATAATGAGCAAACATCTCTGATTCCTGAAGAAATGACAGAATTTACACAGTATGTAGACCAGGATACATGGAAGGGTAGTCAGTACTGGGATGTGCATTTCAGGAAGGGGAGGTTTGTGAAACACTTTTAAAGTGTAAATTTATACCATCAAGTGGAATATTGTTTCACCTAATCATGCTAGTTAAAGGGAAACTTCAGCCATCAGAAGCTCACCCAATGCAGAGCGGTGCAGACAACTCAACCAAGAACAGGCAGCAACTTAATAGCCGCCCCACTGGGTAGCATCTAACATTTTTCCTCACTTGGGCAAGAGAAAAGAAATCTCCATCAACTTATCAGTCTGACAGCGCTACGGAGTTTGATGGCGCTATATAAAACAATAAATAATAATAATCCCACTCCAGATGTATGTTTCAGCGTTCATAAGCCTCATTACTGGGGTAATTACTGGGGTAAGGCACAAATCAGCCAGCAGGTCCGTGTCTGGACTCACTCTTATACTTGAGGTGAAGGGAGAAAGTGAATGCAAAGAAGTGTAAGACAAAGCAACAGAGAATGAGATTTCTTTGAGTTAAATCTGAACTTACTGGGTGCCGATAATTCACATAAATAAGACGGTTATATGGGAAACAAACAGCTTACATATGCCTAATAATTATTATACAATTAATTAGCAGCATACTTTACTAGTAACAGCATCGAGGGATTCACGTAGGCACAAAGAAGCCTTTGGCGGGGCGATAGGACCCCTTCTGCACTGCAGGGGATTCAGGGGCCCTTGTCACACAAGCCCTGCAGCTAACGGCACAAAAACCTGTCTCTCTCGTAAGTATGGGGAAAAAAACTGATCCGGTTTAGCCTCTATAATTACGAGTCCCAGTTCCCATATTTTTACAAACACGTCATTTCTGCACAGAAATCAAATTATTGATGGCGTTGTTGCGTTGAATCAGATGGGTTTTGCGGAGGAAATATTCTGTTATTGGCGTAAGAATCCTTGTTATTGCCAGACATTCAGCGGCTGTATCTTCTAACTTGTAGCCAGTTCTGTTCTTCACTTTATCAGTAGCTGCCCACAGTGGCCGCTTCTGCTCCGACACAATCAATACTGTGTACAAATGGCCGTGCCGAATGTCACTCGGCCTGGATTATATTTCCACACGCTTCACCTGCTTGACAAAGTAAAAGACGCGGCTTTTGTTCCCCCGCTGAAATCCAGAAACACTCCACAACACACGTCAGGCCTGTCGTGTTTTCACCTTGACACGTCTACCGGCTTGTTAACAATTTGAAAGGCAGAAATGGAAACAGAGAATGAGAGAAAGGGGAGCGCTTGGAAGAGTCTGCCAAAGAAGACGTGGCTTTTCTGGAGCTGGAGGCTTTGTGATAATACAAGTCCCCAGAACCATCACTGGATGTCCCGTTCTTGGTCAATGCTAAAGCGCAGGGGTCAGAGTTTAAATTACTGCATTTTGTAAGTTTTCACATTTCAATGTGCTGTTCCACATACATTAATGCTTAATTCCCAAACCCTTACGATCAATAATACTTGAATCATGTCAAATTGTGTCTCATTCGTAATATTTGCAGGGAATTGCCTTATGTGGTTAAACATCGAGAGGAAAATAATATAACAATAACATAACTCAGTTTTATACCAGTGCATAGTTGCAAAAGTGGAACAGCACCTTTAATGTTGCTTACAGCAATTAATTCATTGTTACTCAGAACAAGACATAATCTTTCATACTAACCAGAGAAACAGATGGTGCAACACTGGAAAACGTATTCAACTTCTATAGCTAGTTCGACTTTCTCTTAATTTTTTATTATCTATATTGGTTAAAAAAAAAAAAAAAAAAAAAAAAAAAAGTTGAGGAATATGTACCTGCGCGGTCAGCGTCTGTAGAAAACTAAGCCTAGTCTAGAAAGCTTTGGGCAGACGTTGGAATCTTGTAAACTCTTAAGACTGAGGCGTAAACCTCTGCATTTCATGTTGCCGGACCCCAGACGATGAGAAAAAGAACAAAACTGTTTCCAAAATGATCTGAGTTGTTAGTTTTTAAAGGTTAGAAATAAAAACAAACAGCACAAAGTCAGTTACACCGGGAGCCGGAGAAGCACGCCGACTCCGGGCTGCCAAATTAAATTTGGTATGTCCCATATTTCAGGAAGGCAAACGGTTATCAAAGGATTTGCTGTATTGATTTGATGCTTCAGCTCTTTTTTTCTGCAGCACAAATTGTCTCTGAGAAGCAGGTGTCATAAATGGCAAAACCAGCAGTGAATTATTTAAAGCCCCAGCAGAGAAGGCAGGTCCGTGCGCAAGAGGTAAAGTCAGAAATGTAACTTCTACATTTCTAGACTACATTGTATCAACTCATACAAAGTCCCGCAAACCATGAAGTATGACAGCGACAAGACTAAGGGCCAAGTTAAGCACTAGGCATACCTAGGCAGCTGCCAGGGGCACCATTATCAGGGGCAGCTGGGCAGTGGGGTATACTTTGGAGACAGATCCAAAGTGTTGTCAGCTTTACAGTAGGCAGACCGCCCCTCTTTCCTCTGCTGACGCCCCTCTTTCCTCTGCTGATTTTTAGAAGTTTTGATTATTGGGCTCTACCGCCCTAAAAGTAACAATAATGTTTAGATGAAACTTCAAGGTAAAGAAGAAAGTATAAACTAAGCAGTGTAAATGTACAATAATTGTGCAAAATTATGCTAAATGGAAGGCAAACACTTGAAGTGGGGGCGATGTCAAGATAGTATTCTCTTTTGGGGAAACAATTAGTGTCTACAAATATATTTAGAAGATATATAAAAGAAAGGACAGTTTGAGGACTGCCAAATAACTGATCCATGTATTAGTTAGTAAATATGTATATGAATGCCTGGAACACATGCTACGTTCCTGCTCTCAGTAGCGTCGAGCTTTGCAGAAAACGTACCTTTTCGTGGCGGTTAGGAATACCGCCATGGACCCGCTTCAAGTGTTTGCCTTCCATTTAGCATAATTTTACACAATTATTGTACAAAGGACCCTTATGAAGACATTAATGCCCGGTTAACATTTTACATTGATTGTGTTCAGTTAAGTATTAAAGGTACCGGAGCACTTACTATAGCTCTATGTTGTGTATTGGATTCTGTACAAATATTAATGACCCTCTGTTGTGATAAATGATCTCTTTATGCACAGGTCTCCTACCCTTGGCCTGCCGATGTAATTGCCTCTAATGGCTTGCTCCTTTGTTTCAAATACTCCAAACAGAAGGTCACGCTGTGTGGTAAAGTAACTCGCTTCCAAGCTGCACGGCGACCGGTCCATCATCATGACATGGATATCAGAGGCTGGCAGATGGAGGGCTGACAAGTCTCTCCATCTTTCAGGTGCCGGTTGGTGGAGTGGAAAACTGAGCTGGGGGATCCGCTACTCTTGGGCGCTATGAAGATCCATTATGTTCCACATTGAATGTAACCCTGTATTGTGATTTTATAGTTTTGGTCTTACCCTCCACAAGTTGAGACCATTCATGGAAAGCTCCATATCTAATATATATATATTTTATTTCTTTGCCTGAAGATTAATAACGGCTTTGTTCACATTAATAATATTATTATTATGTATGTTTTGTTAGAACATAGGACTTTAATTCAGGCCTTTTGTGCAGCGCGAGACTCAATGGGTACACACAGTTCATATTATCTTGCAGGTTCCGTTGACACCCCTTCTAACCTAAACATTGATCACAAGTTCTTCATTTCAGCTCCGACACCTATGTGACTAGCGCATTTACAACATTCTGCCTTCTCATCAACTTATATATATATAATAGGTGTTTGCGTTGCATTGGGTGCTTATCTTTAAGGTTGATTTTACACTGTAGACCCCCATCCCTCATGCTGCTGCCATAACAACAATGGATTCTGGGTAGGCGTATGCAAATAAGGTTAAGAATTGTCACCTTTTGCCTCTATATCCACTTTATACATGGATCCCTTGAAAGTAATTGCCCGCTGTACAAGACAGCCTGTTTAATAACACTTCTACTACTCCCCTTAAATTTAAGTGGAAGGGTTTGTCATCACCTTTGCTCACTATAACTTATGTAATGGTATTTCTTGGCTACCCCATGCCTCAAGTATTGAGCCGGTATCCCAACCTCATGCTGATGAGTCATGTTGAGGGCCTTCTTTGTGTGCACCTGAGTGTGCAGGACTCTCAGAGGTGTAGTGAAAGGCTCTGCTGGAAACTCCATGTCCCCACTTCTTCCTGCTGCCCCTGTGCAGGCAGCTCATCCCTTACAATTGGGCTACGCCCTGGTTCTTCTTGGACATGGGTGCATTTGTAAGTGAGCACCAACTGGAAGGAGTTAAACCAGACCTGTGGTTACCCCATGTGATCCACAAGCTCATCTGAGCTAAAGGATCGAGAACATCCCAGGGCTCCCTGATGCCACGTGTCGTCGAGCAGGCTAACCAACAAGCATAAAGACATTGCATGGATGGCCATTCAGGGAGGCCTCCCCCTAAGGACATTTATGCATGCCAGGGGGCTGTGCAGATATAGACACTGCCCACAGTGCATTGTGGAGGAGGAGACTTCCCTTCACTTGTTCTGGCAGTGCCCGTTTGCACAGGCTTTGTTCAGAGCCCTGGAGCTGGATCTCATGGACTCTATCGAGAGAAAGTACCTGTCCTACCATTCGGTACTTTACGGTCTTTTTCCAGGAACACACACGGAGAGCGCCATTGAGGATGCCTGGCGTCTCATGTGCTGTGTTAAGGACGCTGCGTGGTTTGCCAGGAACCGCCTGGTGTTGAGAAGGGAGCAGGTCACAGTCCGTGACTGCCGCAGGCTTATCCACAGCCTGCTGAGAGACTACTCTCTCAAGGACATTCTAGAAGCTGAAGACTAGCCCCATTCTTCTCGGCCCCCTACTCTCACCCACCCCATTTCCCCAGGCTGTTACCATTAATGTGCTAACCATATGTGCCATGTCTGGAAATGTAATTGTACTCTGCTTCTACTGAGCTTTCCATGAACTGAAGTCATACTGTAACGTGTATTGCCCTGCGCTGCGTCGCAGTACTGCTTATCGACTATGAATAATGTTACTGACCTATGTATTCCTGTTACAACAGACATCGACCTGTTTGTATTAATAAATATTCAATACAAAAAAAAAGCAGTCCATGAGTGGTGATCTGGTTATTGCACCTCTTACCCGAGTTTTGTCTAAAGGCTGTCTTGTACAGCTGGCGATTACTTTCAATGGATCCATGTATAAAGTGGATATAGAGGCAAAGGTGATCATTGTTGACCTTATTTGCATGTGCCTACCCAGAATCCCTTGTGGTTGTGGCAGCACCATGATAATTATGAGGGCCTTCTGGCTTCTGTCTGGTGTCTGTAGATGAGTGTTTAATAAAACTTCTACTACCCCCCTAATTTTAAGTGGAAGGGTTTCCATCACCTTTACCCACCATAGCTTATGTAATGGTGTATATATATATGTATATCAAAATATACCACCTAAACACCCCAGTGATCCTAAATGAGCGCAAAAATATATTGTGTAAAAAAATAATAAAAAAAAAAAAAAAGACACGGAAGAACAATAGCAGCACATTTTATGGGGTCTGTGGGGAAGTCCATGTCTTACTATACTTTTAATACTGTTTAAAAAAAAATAAATGAAACAGACATCTTTTTAAGCGACCGCAACAACTACAAATGTTCAATGATCAAGTACGCATTTTTTTTTATCCACTTCTTATTTATTTTTTATTTTTCTTGTTTATTTTGTATGGTTTTTTTTTGTTTGCTTTTTTTTTCTGGAGTAACACCACCCACCGTGCATTCAATGTAACAGTAAGAACAGCTTCTTAACACTCCAGTTTCTTTTTTTTATTTTGTTTGGGATGCAGATCACTGTACCTTTTGCTGCATCTAGAAAATGGTAAATTTTCTGTAGGGTTATCAGCGAAGAGCAGGAGGCTAATGAAGGGATGTTCAGAGAAGAAGGGGCACAACCAGTTTGATGGTTCGAGGGGGGGGTGGCTAATGTTTGTTACCTGTAGTGCCTTTGACGGAAGATACTGCAACATATGGATGTCTCCCTATTCAGGGAAGGCTGCAATATACAGGCAATGAATTGATGAGCCTCGGCGGCAGGCTCTATCTCCATTTGCTAACTAACCACCTTCCCCTATTGTGAAAATGGTCAGGAATTGACATTAATTCACTTGGACTGCGATGGAAAATGATATTATGCGGCGATCAGATGGTTTTGATGATCTTGTTAGAGGTAAAGGAGCTAAACACATAATCATTCCCTGTATATCAATGGGAGGCACCATTATTGAGATCACCGGTCATATCTGGAGGTCAGCATGTCCATGAAATATATGAAGATCAATTTATGTCAGTGAATTGAATTCTATCTATAGGGTCTATAGGTTTCGCACCTCTTTTCCTTCCATAGGTATATATGGATATACAGCAAGACTCCAGACCCTCGAGAACCATACTTGGTCCGGGGAAAATAGATGTTTTTGACTCTGAGTCTGTAGGTGAAGGGGTAGATTGTCAGGATCATAGAGCGTGGAGCTATTTCACGTTCTCCACTGACTTGATGACTGTCAGGTTTTCCTTGGTACAAAGAGTCTTCGTGATGGGCTGTGAAACAGTAATTTGAAGGGTCTCTTAACTCTTAGATCTTGTACTGATAGCAATTGTTGGGAGCTGATTTTAGAATCTCAATTCAAACAGAGTCTTCCTACTATAAAAAGGTAAAGTCGAGACGGATGGCTGAATGCTCACAAAACGAACAACACTAAAAAAGCTCAACAAAACCTTTCTTTAGGAAGATGAAAACACTCGCATGTAAAGGAAATCGGGAAGGGGGTTTTGTGTTTTTGGGAAAGTAGAAATGAATGAAACTTTCCTCCTTCATCACACTAAATACACTCTTCTACAATGATTTTATTAAACATAATTGAAAACCAGCAGAGATGGCCGCCCTGCAGATATCAACCCAGGAATTAAACAAATACGAACGCCAATCGAATAGTTTCGTAATACAGCAACGCATTGTATGCATAACTGATAAATATTAGCCTGGAGTGTTACAGAATATGATGCAAACCAACACCAAATGTACCTCCCGACCAAGGGTCGAGCCGCGGCCGGATCGTTACAAAGCCGGTACCGTTACATCTGAGTAGGACGCAGAATCCTTGTTCTATCAATCCTGCTGGTCCGTGGACTCTTGGAAAACTAACTTCCCTGGCAATACCTGCAAAGCACCTGCAAGTAACGTTAGTAACTCAAACTAAAGGTTAATGAGACAGTTTTGTCTTAGTCCAGTGAAAAATACCGTTCACATCGACTTTTAGATTTCCTAAACACTTGGTTGGTTGTAGAAAGAGTAATATTACGTTTGAGGCTGCTACAACGCATTTCACAGGTCCGAAAAAGTTGTTTTTCGTACCTGCAAACATCATTTAGGAACGCCTTCCCGACAAATGGAAGTATCGCATGTTACTAGGGTCATCTAACAATGTCTGAGAAATTTGCGGGTCCAGCATTACACCCAGCAACGCTGTATGGCCCGAATCAATATATAGGAAATATAACTAAAAGCACAGAAGGGATGTAAGAACGGATTGTTATCCGGAAGCATGGTGAAGAAACACTTGTAGAGCACCGACAGCTGTTATTTTGGGGGCTCAGAGAGCAAAAGCTGGGCAAAAAAAAACATGCGGTTCAAGACAAAAACAGGTAAGATAACTACCAACGGGGTCTGACCTGCCTGGATATGTTGACATATCGTATACTATGCTATATGTAGCAAAGCATGAGTGGGCAGGGACTAGAGTAAAACACCCCCTTATGCAAATTACAGAATCTTTTTCTTTTCTTCACTCTATTAACATATCCACTCGGTAACCTCTCAGCTACACTACCCTATGCTAGCGTTTCAAAACTAAAGTTCAGCTCATGCTGTGATACATCCAAAACGGTTGTTTTTGCCCCATTTGGGCTTTCTAACTAAAAAAAAAAAAAGAAAACAATTTAAAAACCTGGACATGATGAGCAAATTAAGAAAATGTAGAGTGAGGTCACAGTTCTACATATCTTGTTCCTCCCCAACCGACCTTTCTTCATCATCCAATAACGCAATAGGCAAGGCAGGGAAAGCACATGGTATGGATGGGGGGTTCTATATGATTTACGGAGTAGACAGAGTAAGGTGGAGTGGCAAGGGACACAGACACGTACATAACAGATTTTTTGTGGTGGGTATATACAGTGTTGGTCTTTCTTTCCAATCTCAGTCGCTCCATGACAGTCAAGCCGTTGTGCCCCTTCACCTTGACTCCAGTCTCCTATCTGTCCTCCCATGCGGTTACACGATAAGGGAAGTGCTACATGCAGCCTCCTGCCCCGCTCCCACCCTGCAGCCCTCCCCTGACTACATCAGATGCGTCTGGAGGTCTGCTTGAAGATGAAGCCTCTGTGAGCCAACGTCTTCATGATGTTAGCAATGTTCCTGCAGTCATCTGAAAGACATAGAAAGAAAAAACATTGTTGAAACATTTTATAAAAGCCCGGCCTCTGCATAGTGCATAGCTGTTAGCCGTCTTGTACCGGCCATCTGGCACATCACGACTGCGCCCTTTACCCTCTCGATGCTCCAACGTACGTCTCGTGATACTGTGCCAGTGTGAAAACATGCGCGCCTGTGCGGATCCGGCCGACAGCTGCACTTATTTAATTCAACAGCTACTGGCCTTAAAGTGCCAGAGCTTGCGTGTCATCCCCAGTCCGGGCCTGGTTTCCAGTCTTATTATCTTTTCTTTATATAGCGCTTAATACAATACATATATTCTGACAAGACGAGAATTGACAGACTAAGGCAAACCGAAACACTGGGTGGAGAGATCCCGGCTCGCAAGCTTACCAAGATATCGTTATTATATATTATTATATATTATAGTGCCGTACTCTCACCGGTCACAAGAGGTCGTAACTTTGAAAAGGTTACTCCATGTAGTTCTGTCCGTTAAAAACACATAGAAGGACCTCATAAAGGGTACCACGGCCCGAACGTGGGGCTTTAAGAGAAATAGGCAGGACTGTTACTTAGTAAACAGGCTGGGCAACAGCAAGCTTTAAAATAGAAGCTGGACTTAAATTGATTCTCGCCGTCTATATTTCATGTTGGAAATTGGCTTGTAAATCCATGCTTTGATCTATGGGAACCGTCTCCTTAAGAAAAAGCAAAAGTAAATGTGTAATTTCTCCCATGACAGAACACAGCAGAGCCGGCCATCCTTCTTCCCTCTCCCCTCCGTTTTGGGACAGCTGTGTTCTGTCGGATTACCGCTTTTTCTTCCTCGCCCCCACGCCTTGATGTCTCCATTTCATTACGCCGCGGCCATTTATCAAGCTGTTACCGTAAGGGTGACTTTGCCAACTTGCGCGTGTGGCAGGCGGCGAGGCAGTGCCATGGAAGGAGGAAGCCAGCGGAAGGGGGGTGGGGGTGGAATTTTAAGCATGGGGGGGTAAGGTTGGGGAGGGTAAAGTAGAAAGGGAAGATAGGAGAGAAGGGGGGAAAATGAATGTTCGGAGGAAGCGCAGGCTGTATTGCTACTGATGTGTAAATGATAAAGAAGACTCAACATCCATCTCTTGCTGTAAACCTGCAGAGTGCTTTATAATCAAGCCCAGGCGGTAATAATGTGAAATTAGGTCTCTCTATCAAAGGGGGAGGCCTTTTAATCACGGCTTAAAGGGTGCGAGCGCTGTTTATCATAATTGAACTGTATCTGGGCTAATTGTGGCCATATTTCACAGTCTAGGAGAGACAAGCGCTGTCTGAGAGCAAAGAGAACCGGCAAAGGCTGCGGTTTTGGCTGAAGGGGTTCTATCGATGGAGATACTTATACCCCCGAGCGATGCTGCGCAGCTCTCCAACCAACGGTTACCGATTTTTGGGGTTCAAAACGCCATCGCACAAAATGAGTTAAATCACGGCCCTGCTAGGAACCCTACGGCACCTACCTGGGTCTAACCTTCTACAGATTCCCACGGTGGGGAGCCGTGTTCTTTGCGATTATTAATGTGGGTATTTGATAAAATGCATTATATTATTATATGGTATATGTTATTATACATTTGCGTAATTACCAAACATTTTCAAATGTGTGAGAATTTCCTGAGAATTCTTTATGGTTTGGACATTCATTACACGGAAACGTTAAGGACCGGGCTTTGTAATTACATGAAATGACTCTGGGGGGCTTACATCGCGAATGTCTCACTGTCACCAGTGGATTACTGCTAATTGGGGGTTAATATACATTAGGGCAGATGTATTATTAAAAAAAAACAGTTTCAACCCTAATCCTTGTATTTTTAATACACCAATAAGCAAAATAAAAGCCATGGATTTTTTTTCAACCCATTCTACAGTTTTTGGCAGATATCTGTCTCTATTGGGTTTCTGAAACAATGCTTTCAGTATTTTTATTATGTAATGTTTTAAATAGCGGCATCATATTCCGTAGCGCTGTACAATGGTAGCTGGGTTTGTCACAGTACCCGTCTCTAGTCCTCAGTACACAACATTTCACCGCATGCACCCCATCTCCTCTTCCCAGCTGCTTGTCACGTCTTAGTTCAGGGTGCGCTCGATAATCATGTTAGGCTTGCGTCCCGGGTAATAATCTTTTCTGGAAAATACAGTAACTAGGACACTTCTGCCGTGTAATTATGATTGGTCTTTAACTATTTCTGATCAACCTGTCAGTAAAACACTCTCCATGTGCAATCCAGCAACCAGATCCACATATTTTAATATACTACAAATCACTGAAACGACATTTTAAAGGAGAACAGAACTCCGTCGTCACCCTCCGGATGTAAGGATTAAAGAATAGCCTCTCCTCCTTCCATCGACGGGTTAAACACAACAAATAGTTTTTGCGGTATTGGTCCCAGCGAAAATAGCCAAGAAGTGAGATATTAAGTTTGTGATACCCTTTAAAAAAAAAGCAACATTGTAATAACTTTTAAAAACCTTTTATTTAGAAAAGGCCCTTTAAGGATATTTGACTCTGCATCCTATTCTATGTATTGTAACAAATCGATCCATTAAAAGAGATCACAAAAGGTTACAATTTAAAAATGTACAGAAGCGTACATCAAATTCCTGTTTCCACATATGTGTGAATTAAGGAAATGTACAGAAATAGGTGACTTCTACGAATTCAACCCAACCGAACCTGACAATGTATGTTGGCCTAAACGGGGCGCCACGGACTTCATTGTATACATCAGGCAGGAGTCGCGTAAAAGCGATTGTGTACATAAGAGTGCCGGTATAGAGCGAGGTTAAGGAGGACAGTCTGGTGGAAACGGGAAGTTAAGGTCACCTAGAGAGAAAAAAAAAACTTTTAATTAAACTTAAAGCTCTCTCGGTTGCCCGGGGGCAATGCATTCCAGGTCTAGTTAAATTTTCGCATATGACATCGCCCCGCAGCTCCGGGAGCAGGATGAGAAGTAATTTCAGTAATTTTTAGCTAATGGACAGGGTTATGTCCCCAATAACTTAGCAATGAATTGGACTGTACAGTTCGTAGGATCATCCCTCTGCGCTGACAGCGACCGCTTCCCATTACATCGTGAAGACTTCGCTGCTGCAGGGGCTGCCGAGGAGACGGAGGGTCAACGCAGGCATTAACTCTTCATAATGGGCAAATCCGTATCGCCTTCTCCAACCAGCGACAACGAGTGAAACGGCAAAAAAAAAAAACAGAAGGGGAAGATTTAAGATCTCTCTGACGGGGAACGTTCGTAAATAGGCTCCTGCCTTTCATGCTGCGCTGATGTCAAAGAAGCGGGACGGCCGTACAGGGCAGGCGCTCAATGAATTACCTGGCAATATACCGATCGCATCCGCCGGGGTAACCGTCGCGAGACAGCGAACCCTGAATGTGACCTTGCAGTATTTCTCTGAGCCCCGTACGCCTCTCACAGAGCTGGCGGCAGAGATATTTGGCCGGTGCGGGGCATGAACGCGAGGGGCTTGCCCGGGGCAGTTTCAGAAGGCCAAGTTTTTTTTACGTGAGGGTTGGGGTCTCCAGACTGCTATTGCCCTGTATTGGCGCTTTTATTCGAGTGGCGCATATGGAATGAGAACATTGCCGCTGTAGGCATGCGTTGGGTATAACAGAGGCTGTGTACAGCTCGGTCACGGTGTTTAAACCCCAGCCAGCCCCGGATCAGCTATACGGACATATCCCTGGTAAAATCTTTGAAGATTAGTCTCGTTTAACACATCCCGACTGCGAAAATCTAAGTCAAAATTTAAAGGGCAGTTCACACTAAACAGGCCCATCGGATATTGGTGGATATTTAGATTTATAGGTTGAATAGAATGTTATTGCATGGTCATAGCTAAAGATAGTTTAGATCTTAATAAGTTCCATGACTAAAGGTCCTAATGAATGGCTACATATAGGTTGGTGCGCTGGGAGAAACTATGAGTACCCAGTCTCACCAGTACACCTGCTAACTGGAATAAGTAACAGATAATATTTATAAAGGACGGAGTAATAAGGTTCCTGGTGGCTGCTCTGTGTATTAATGTGGTCCAGTTAGCTTTACTGGTAATTCCAATGCTTTATATAATTCACCTGTGAAACATATCATGTGCTGGAATCGAGTAGATTAAAGCTTTGAACAGACAGTCCTGGTGGTCACGTCGGCTATTCAGAGTCTCTTATGCTATTAGCGGCTAAAAGTAATTCCGCGAGACACGCAGAGGAAAGAGAACGAAAGCGAGACAGACCAGAAAGGCGACTTTCTCACGTAGGTGAGTGACGGGGATTAGCAGCGGCTGAAGGATTACATGCTGACCCACGGCAGCCAGCGTGAACCTCCATATCATCAGCCTCCAAACTAATCGATATCATATGGCGTCGATGGCAGGGAAATGATCGGTATAGAGTAAAGTCGCTATCCTACATGCTTTGTGTCTTCGTAGGTTATATCAGCAAGTGCAGGACAAAGCCAGGGCCGGACAAATGCCAGGGGGCAGAAGATTTTGGGACCACTTCATTTTAGTGTCTACAGGCCGGTTTGCCAGATGCCCCAACTAGCCATCTGGCAAACTGGGCAAATGGTGGGTCGGTGGGAGTACAAGAGCATAGAGCCATTTGATGAATACTGGCACAGACAAAATCTGTTGTAAAAAGATAAAATCACTTATAATAGGTGGGAAAAATGAATTGATATGTAGAGCCAATCAAACAGTTCCTGTACTAGGAAGGGTTAACCAGAGTTTTAGTACAGGAACTGTTTATCTATGAGTTTGAGTTCCACAACTGGGAAACTTTAGGGCATTTTCACCAACATGAAATATTCCCCATCGCTGTGTATTGTTGCCCCGCAGTCTTTATTGGGGATGCCGTCCAACGCACTAAATCCATTAGACAGACAGATTTCCATCAGCGGCAAAGTAAACACACTTATTACGATTATCCCCACATTAAAAAAACAAAAAACGGTAAGAGACAAAATCATAGGCGCAACAAAGGACGCGCTGCTAATATGCAATTACAGCATCGCATCGATTTTCCCGTGTAATCCGCTGCGACTGATTTAATAAGACATTACGGGCCGGGCTCACGGGCCGGCACCAGAGAGGGCTTTATAAACTCTAACCAAAAAAACAAAAACAGATAAAAACAATGCTTTCCTTCTCATCTATAGGCCTCCAAAGGCCTGGCTGAGGGTGATGTGAACTGCAGTCTATATAAAAGTTGGAGGATCACAGCTAGCCCGGTAAAAGCTTTCGTGAGTTGGGTGCCGAGCTTTTGGACTGGGAATGTTACTCCATAAGATTACTGCACAGCCAAAAGTGTTTTACGGGTAAAGAAAGTTTTCATTTTGAATTTAATTTTTTTTTACATTTTCAGCGTTTTAGGTACAGTGTGAAAACGAAATCTTCTACACTATTCTAATTTATTCTGGCTGCGGTGTAATCTGGTAAAATATCCAAAGTACACGTAGGATGAAGATTGAGGCACAACAGGAAAAATAACGGTTTACGAAATTCATCAAAAATATGTTATTAATTGAATTTACCAAATATTATTATTATGTACGTTACAATATTGAGTTTATTCAGTCGGCGGGCGGAATACCGCAGTATGTCAGTATAAAGATTTTATTTTCGGTTCCCCGTATATTTTTATGCTCTACTCCGAGTTTCATTTGGACTTTGGGAATCCTGAGACAGACACGGCCGAGGAAACATGGCGTATTTATTAGGATCCGAGCCTGTTTATCTATCCTTTTAACGTCCCCTCGGGGGTTTTTCTAACGAGTGCCATTCTTATATTGCTAAAATACATATTTATTCAGATCTTAAAAGAGCCTTTTAAATGTCAGCTTGCGGTTCCCCTGCTCGTGGCACTCCATCGCGACGATGCGGGAAAGGCTCCTCTTTAATATCATATATAAACATCAATCATACATAAAATAATCTAAATTATAATAAAAATTACCAAACCCCCCCCCCAAATCAGAGTTCAAAAGTGATTGCCATAAAATAACCGTCCTCCATTATCTCTCGGTAACCCTGGGCTGACCCAGCGCCTTTATAGAAAGGCACTAAATCAATTCTGTCTTATTATTACAATATCAATAGGCAATATTCCTACAATAAACTCATTGATTTTTCGATACAGTCTATCTAACTCGGGGAGCGCCCAGTAAAGAGGGACTTACAGCTTCATTCTCTACAGATCTTTATTTCCACCTTCATTTTAGATTCGGGGAAGATAAAACCTAAAAAATGAGGCAGGAGGCAGTTTATATTCATTTGGCCTATTGAATATAAAGTAATATGTTTATGTAGGACATTGAGCTAATGTGATAATCCGTCCGTGTATGAGGGAGAAATCTACTTAGCAGGTATGTCAGCCTGACAAGAAAAATGTGCACATAAAACGAGGAATACATCGAACCGAGGGAGCGTGCGAGAAAGGATGGCTCCGGTGCTTGCGGACGCAACTCAGAGAGCCAGATCAGCTCTGGGGACAACGGCCAGATTTCTGTCTTCAGTGCCCAAAATCAGAGTGTTTATCGCATTTATCCTATCTAATAAATTGTACATAAAGTACTAAACCCCGTGTTATCCTTAAAAGAGGGAGACGCGGAGAGAGGGGATTCTCAGCTGTTACTGTATTAAGATATCGCTCAATTTGTGTCTGTAAATGAGGAGCAGAGATGCTCTTAGTTATTATTCAAATATGTCTTGTTTTATTGAAAAAGAAAAAGGAGATGCAAAGCAAACTGTAACTCAACGAAGCAGCGAACAAAACAGGCCTAGGGGAGTTCTTACAAAGTAGACGACTTTCTGAAGAACGTCCGGTTCCTTCTTCACAAGGAATGAGAAGCTAAATCGAGCCACATTATACCCAAGAACACGGCAAAAAGTTAGCAAATTAAAAAACTATTGTACTGTTTCTTTAGGATTTTAAAGTGACAGAAGCTACATTTTTGTAACAAGCCGTTAAGTATCAGAAGGATGTCAATTGTTTCGGTTGCTTCCTTCAGAAGGTCCTCGCCACGGTTGGTCTCTGGTGGACAGTATAGGGTGGTACACAAACACACAACGATGACCCGCGTATCACCAACACATTGATGCACTATAGTAGGTGTCAATAAATTGCTAGATATCAATGTCGGATGAGGCGTCGTTATAGAATAAACCGCTTCATCAAAATACTCTTTTAATGCCGAAGGGGTGAAAGCCGAGCACAGATAGGAATCAGAAGTTACTCGAGCATTTGGGTGGCTGGCTTTGTTCATTTGGTGGTGACCCGGTCTGCACCTGGGCTTCCAGCAGAAAGACAGATCGCAGGCAGCCCCGAGGCTGAGCGGGTCCATATTTAAGCTGTCCCCATGCTTTATGGTCCGTACCCGCGGCGAGCCTCAGAGGGATGAGACGCGATCCGTCAGTGTTAAAATGGCAGATTTCTGTAAATGAATAATACCGCTGCCTGTTCTACGCAATGCTTCCCTGAGCACAGGACGAACCCCCTCCGCTTCCTCCTTCAACCACTCCATTCGGTCTGGAACCGAACTTTGCAAACTGATCGGATCAGACACACGAAGGATGGCTTCCTCGGCTTAAGCTTAAAAGGTTACCCCTGTTTATAGAAAATATAAAATCTTCTCACGGTGAGACGAGTCGGTGTAGGTGAAACACGTGTGAAACAGGAGCTCGCAAGAGTTTAGGTGACCATTTACCTACGTGGCACGTAAAAAGACAACGAGAGGTGCGCACGCTATCCACAGATCTAGAAAAGTTCCTTTGT
Organism: Spea multiplicata; assembly: GCA_009364415.1. Classification (NCBI taxonomy): domain Eukaryota; kingdom Metazoa; phylum Chordata; class Amphibia; order Anura; family Pelobatidae; genus Spea; species Spea multiplicata. The sequence goes on along the minus strand of VKOC01002768.1, from coordinate 40,514 downwards.
GCGACCGACACATGATGCCAGCAATTCTTATTGTATTGTATTATTTTACATGCATTCTGTGCATTTATTAGGACAGTCCTTCAATAATGAACATTTTCAAGATTTAACATTGTGATTTAGAACCAATTACATACAACATAAAGGTAAAAACATCCCAATGCAAACTTAAAGAGTTAACAGGGGGAGCGGGACAAGCAGCGACCATAACCAAAAAAGCACAAACCGTGAACCCAAATTAGCCATCGTTTGCCCCTAATCGCCATCTTATAGTATGTTTGCTATTATAAAAACTATCCTGAAATAAATCAGTGTAGAAAAACAGCTTTGCTGAAAAAGTGAAAACAGTCAGACCAGTTATTAGTATTTATAATCCTGCTCGCTTGTCATAACGTCTTCTCTTACATCATAAAACAGACAGAAAAACATCTGTTTGATGACTTGAAGAAAATGAACTCCAGAAAGTGCTGCCGCTTTAACGCGAGAGCTTCGCTGGGATGGAACAGATGGATTAATAGCAAATTATGATATTAAGACTACCCTGGATCCACTTGCAGCTTCTTCTCGAGACAGTCGCTAATGAGAATAATAATAAGATTAACCGCGAGCATTAAACTGGCCCCCGCAGTACGATAGAATACTAAGAGAATCATCTGTTTCTACGGATAGGGAAAGGTGCTGCATTTAGATTACTGTAACATAAATCAGTCGTCGCAAAGGCCTGGGTGGGTGCAAAAAACCCCCCTCTATGCCTGTACTGAACGAGATAGCAGCAGAAACAATGTGGCAACATGCTAACAGACATTTATAGGCTATTATTAATAAGCGATGCATCAGATAGGGACCGAGGTACAAACGCTACACAATGTTATCTGCCTCGTCGCCTTGTAATTATAGGCTGCAAGGCGCATCCCGGCCAAACGGGTCAAATCTACAGCTCTTTGGAAACAGGTATCCATAACATTATAACTGAAACGCGTCAGGTTATAACTAACTGCTCCATCCATTACAGGCAATTCATCCGTTAACCTAAACGCTCGTATTCATCTGCTGATCAACACCGCTTTATACATAACCAACGCATTTTTCATTAAATTTCTCTGCGTTTCTGTGTGTTATATACATTCTTTATAAGTGGGAGCGCCGCTAGTGACTGTGTAGCACAAAGTAAGACAAAATGTGTTAAACGCTCCTCAAAATAAACAATTGATCCAAGCCCCACGCAGTAGAAGACGTCAACATGTGTTAATAACGGAGCGTGAGTACGGTGGGCAGTGCTGAAGAACCACAACTCGCATGATTCTTTGACAGCCGTTGGTGAAGGATCATGAAGGAGGTGCAGTTGACCTTCCACCGGACAGCCACAGGCGTCTAAAGGGTTAAGTGACTGTAAGCTCACTTGGTTGCACAACCTTTTCTCCTCAAGGCGATGCTGACAATCACAAGCTGAATATTAAGAATAAGTTACCTCATTATCCCCAATTACATCTTTGCCTCACACCTCATTTCTTTGCCTAGGGAGGAAAATTAGTTTTCTATTGACTTCACTTTGGCCGTTCCCTCATCTGGTGGTGGACAAAGCTGAGAACAAGAAGTTTCATTTCGGGAGCATTCTAATTGTGCAATTAATAATCATTTTGCCAATTCTTCCATTTCCCCCCCACCATCATTGACCAAGTCCTGCCTCTCCCTGCAGTCAATGGGCTCAATGGCTTCTGTTTTTTTATCTGTTTTACTTTAAACTGTGTGCTTTAACTGCCATGATATATACTAATATATATCCCCCACCTTATATACCGCAGTGTATCATTGTTCCAATATGCAGCGCTGCAGAATATGATGGCACTATATAGATATCTCAATATATCACAACCCTAATCTGCCAAACCTCTCTAATAAATCTATTAATGAATAAATCTATTAATGAATGCTTTATAAAAGCGCCAACACATTCTGCGGCTTCATTATGCAAAGGTAGGAACCTAGAATTCAACTGCAGATCAAAACCATTCGGTCCCCCTAGACCGCCCATTAATTCCGCCGTAAAGACTCTTAACCGGCCTTTGGCCATAAAAAGAGACAAAAGATGTAGAGGGCGCTGGTCTTTCCGCCTTACAATCGTAACGAGTTAATTTATAGTAAAGTAAAACACTAGATGAATGTCAGCTGGCCGTCCCCAGTGTGAAGGGCTGAGTGGGCCCTGCACAGTGTATAGTGAAATCGCTAAGTACACGTTATAAAGGACTAGCTTGAGAAGCCCACTAGGGTTGACCCTCCATAAAGTCATGAAGTTAATGTTTCACTTTTGCTTTAGTGCATATAGAATACTTCATTGATCTCAGGCTGGTTGGAAAACTCCGGAGACGTACATTTTACTAAACGTGACAAAGCAGCAGGTTTATCCCAGAACAGAGAGCTAGGAAGATTTCTAAAATAAGAGGCTCAGCGCCTTGCGTTTTTCAGCTGTCTGCTCCGATTGCGTCTTATCAGTCAGTACAATTGCTTCCTTTATGTCAAGCAGGAGAGAGAGTTTTACAAGTCCTTATGCAAACAGATGGGTCCTTGTCTTGGACACCTTCCAGGAGGACTGGGTGTGAGTAACCGGCTCTGTAATAAACAACATATCGACCGGTCTTCACAGTAACACTGGCATCGCCTGTAAATTGCTCACAATGAGAGGGGCAGATGCATTAGCAGACGCTATTAACCCTGTGACCTAAATGAGCCACTCTAATACCAATGTTACAATTCAGAAAACCGAATCTTGCTCATCTCACCCAGGAACGCTTTCCCATGAATGCAGAAAAAACACCTTGATTTGATCTTTTTACCGGAGCGGCGAGATGCCTCAGACCTCTCTGCGGATTGCTGGTTGTGAAGCTATGAATTTACAGCGTTCCGGTTTTAGATAAAGACGTGTGGGCACAGGCTATATTCTGGCTTATTTGCTTTATTCAATACTAAGCCCATTTAAAAAACGGTCATTCACATCCTTGTGCATAACCCAGGAAGTATTAATTCTGGTGTGAAGTGATAAAAGTGGTGCAATCACCATGGAAACCAAGAGAATGTCCTGAATCCCTCTATCTTTCCTCCCCCTTTTCTAGGAACTATAGCCCTAAAACCCACTGTAATGTATATTTACAATGATGAAAATGAAATACAGTATTCTCATTCTATATGCCCAATTCTGTATAATAGTCTAAAATTCTCACATAGTGTTAGTAAAGCCCTAGCCACAGCTCTTTAAAGCCAAAGGACCCTTCTTGTGTTATTTGAAATGCTGGAGACAGAAGGCATTCAAAGTTCTCATATATTATTGTTAATTTATAACAATGTTTCTGGACCACGCGGGACCCTTCGTCTGGTATAGCAATGTCTTTATTTACAATTGGTCTGTGCCAAAATACACCAAAAAGGGGAAAAAAGGGAAACCCTTCTACATGACTTTACAATCATCCTCCAACCACGTTAACAACGTGCTTTATGTATCAAGGACCATCCTAACGTAAAATGATAAATGTGGAGTTATGCGCTGCATTGGTTTTCATTACGATCACTCAAAAATTTAAAACTGAGCCTTAAATCTGACCCCTTTTGTCTCAATGTAAATATATTTTAAACACTAGATATTCACCTTGTAAGGGGAAAGTTCTTAGTATTGTTTCTGCGCAGGGTTCCCTGTCTGTACAAATGTTTAATATGTAACCAGGGATTGATTGAATGATACGACTTAGTATAAAGTATAAAGACACCAAGTGGAGTATTTTCTAAACCCGACCCAAAAATCGGGTGTGCTATTCATTTTATCGGTGTGAGCCACAAGCGCAGGTCCTTATGAAAGCCTTCTAAACGAATTGAAAATGTCTCTTTTTAGAATAAAAAAAAACACAAAAAGGGAATAAAATGGGAACGCCCTGCACCCAAGCACAGAATGAACCAGCCCCTTTATTAGGAGAGCTGATTTCTTATCCAGTAACAAGCTCATTCGGAATAATTAGCGTAGTTTACGTAATAATGAAATTATGGAAATGGAGACCACTTATTCAAACAAGTCACCATTACCATATTTTTAAATATTAGACTTAATTAGAGTTTATCACTTGGAAGAACACTGGGAGGCCCGGGGTACGTCGCTCTGTTTTCTTGTGTCTGGGTGCATATGCATGAAACAGTCATAACGTGTTTATTAAGAGCGGATAAGAAGGGCATAATGATGTGTTTGGAAATTAGTGCTATCATACATTTAATGCTATGCACTCCTGTAGGCAAAAAAGCATTCAAATGACTCAATTATATATCCATTATCCTGGCACGATTAAGCGCGGCAGGCTGGCTCTTTTACCCTTTACACTTTCTATCATGGAGGAACTTCAGTCCACTTAGAGCCAGATAATAAAACACTAAACTTGTTAAGGATTAAAAACAAATCAAGGGGAGAGCGACGAGTCTGATGCGGGATTGTATTGTATGGGGCAGGATAAGGCAATATTGGGGCGAGTAGAGTAATGATAGAATACTTTATTGGTAAGGGGGGGTGGGATTTGGTCATAAATCACAGTAATTAAGTTAACATGAAAATCAACTTTTGCATTGAGCTAAATGACTGCATTTGCATATCTGATGTTAACTTAAAAGGAGTGAAGAAAGAATGGGGGATGAGGGCAATATGAATGCCGAACATTGAAAGAATGATAAATTAGAGGGAGATCAGAGGAAACGGGGCGCTTTAAAGGCTATGGTAATGAGAGAAGTATCCAAAATAATAATAAAAAATAGCAATTGGATGCAAAGTTTACATGGGGAGGAACATTCCATTGGTCGCTATGTTGACGTTTCAGCTTATACCATTTTGAACCAGACCTGCACTTGCTTAGTTAAGATGGCATTTCGCTTACTCCCAACCAGCCTCATTCAGCCATGAAGCGCACATTTTTGGTCTCTTCATATATGTTACCTTCCCCTGATTGTTTAAAAAAAAAAAGGAAAAAGTGCTTGAAAAGCGCTCCAAAGGTGGTAGGAGACCAGATCCCATTCTTCTTCTTCCGGGCTACTCTCCCAAGTCGAAGATATGCAGCCCCTTCCTTCCATCCATGGCCAAAGCCTAAGGAGGGCTGGATCTTCTAGGATCCCTCTCCACACTGAAGTCTTGCGGAGTGAAACATGGAACGCCAGCCTCAGCCCATAGCTAAACATTTCTCAGTCCATCCGCCAGACACAGTCTGCACGTCCCATCACTTGTATCGGTACCAGTAACTGGGTTTGTGAGATGCAGGCCACTATATGCTGTGATGCATTAAGCAGCCAAACAGCTGGGCAAAAGGTAACTGTACAATATATACCTATTGCGTTACGTTGGGGAATAAAATTAATTTTTAGGTGCAAAAGCCAAACAATATGCCTAAAATTGCACTCAAATGGCACCACAGATTTTGTTGTAGGGAGAATAGCTGCTACTGATTATTGGAATTCTGATACATTTATCAACACACCACGTGCCAGGACTCCTATCATCGTGTTTTCTGTTTTTACCATACACTTAGTTTAACAGCTCGGTGTGTTTAAGTGAAGCGTGTGCATCAGAATTTCAAATTGCAGTTTCTCAATGATGCTGACATGACATTTAAATGCATGTGGAAATGCATTTTTGACCCCAAACAACAAAAAAAAAAGCATTTTCTGATAATGTAGTAGAACCAAGTTTTGTAGCTGGATTCTAATACCTGACACACATTTATCTCAGGTTATTTGTGGTTTATTTATATTATTTTTAAACCAAGGATGGACATTGGACATGTAAATCTTGATATTAGTTAAAACCTAACGCATTTAATGCATGTATACATAAAAGTACAGCTTTACCGAGGTGAGCGTTAATGATGGACAATGCAAAGCTATTAGTCTGGAGAAACGCAACGGAATAAAATGGATAACAAGTACCGTAGGATAATGAGGACAACAAAAAACAGACAGGACCAGTCAGGACCCAGGCAGGCTAGACCGTGTGCCACGGGGGGTTAAAGGAAGCAGCGGGGTACATGGAGGAGCTGACAACAAAATAAATACAGGGGCAATGAGGCTACCTTAGCATGGAACGCAGAGGAGGTTAGAAAAATCTGGAAATAGAGGGGGAAAAAAAGGCTACAAAGGGACGGTAGGAAGAGAGATGGGCAGAATAAGGCAGCCATCTATTATTGTGAATAACTAATCTGAGAATTTATGATGCTGGTTTTCCGTTACCACACAATTTATATTACAGAAGGAAATTAAGGGGAGCGGGGAGAGAGGCTGGGTGACCATCTTTCTGCGTTACTGCTTGTCTGCCATTTGCAAATCATTATTAATTGAGGCCGGGGAGGCTTGTTCAGCAGGGGCAGTGGGCCCGGACACCGCCAACAGACACATATCTCTTCATCAAGACCCGAGCCGCGTGTCGGGCTCAGCCAATTACCCCTCCCTGATTGGGCTCAGATAAGGAAAGGAGGGGATTCCGGCCCCTGTCTTCTTAACAAATTAAAGAATAAATAGAATTTCCACACGTGGGGTGGAGAGGGCCGGGGAGGCGGTAATGAAAAACAATATATCACAATCAACCGGACAGCTCTATTCATACGCAGACGGGATCAGTTCCCCCTTTATCTGCACATCCTGAATGATAGGTCCGGGTCTAAGCTTGTTGGCGGCCCCCTGGACCACTAACCAGAAAGGATACAAACTGAATTTTAGAGCTTTACACAAAGTCTGTTTGGTGATTAAGCCGTCGCTTTCGTGTAACACATTAGATGAGCAGTGGTATAATTAGAAACGCTGTAAGAACATTCAGCATGATCTTATATTAAGGCAGTAAACTCATGCATAGCATTACGTATCTTCCTAATTGCACTTAAGTTGGGCAGTGTAGCACATCCATTATTAACGGAATTATATATAAAAAGGAATAAAGAAATCAGCTTCACACAAATCAATTAATTCCAGATACTCGAGTTCACGGTGGTCCTGCCCAGAACACAACCCCGATACATTCTGCGGTACAATGCGAAGGAAAAGGGCTACGTGAGCTGTCATAGGACTCTCTTGGAATGGGCAACGGACACTAAAATAAAAACTTCCAGTATGTTTACATGATTAGGGGTAACAGTATACACACACACACACATATATATATATATATACGCACACACACACATAAATCAGGGGTTGACAAATTCAGTTTGGATAAAATAAAGGTTTTTCTCCTTTATTTCCCCCGTGATATTCAGTTAAAGGCAATTGGGGCAACACAACATAAAATACACATTTTGTCAGCTCTGCACCATGTTTTCATGACATGGGGTGTATTTTGCACCATAAAGACCCAAGCTTGTACATTTAACCATTATTCTTACGCATGTTAACACCATATAGCAACAGACACACGCTAACATCTTATGCTCACAAACACGTTACAGTAACACACACTAACATTCTATATCTGACATACACTAAATGTCATACACAACATCACACTCTTATACACATGCAAACAATATACAAAATACACTCACAAACTATATAATAACACACACTCCAAAACTACAATTCATTAGACACTGACTCTGGCACTACACATTTACACATATATACACCGACTCTGACACTATAGTATACATACACATACACTACTCACCTCGGGGAGACCTGCCGCCTATCACCTGCCATTGTAAATCCGGCACCCAACACTTTCCTACGGGGCGCATAACATGCCGGGTTTACGATGACAGCCCTGGGCAGTTTTTACTCCCCTGTCCAGCAAAAACCCAGGCACCAGGAAGCGGTTTCTGGTCGTCATTGCGACCTCAGGGGTTGATGATCCCTGATTTTTTTTGGTTACTTTAAGCAGGACAGAAATAAACTTATATAAAGTTTTGGATGGGTATCTCTTTGTTCCTACATTTCCTACTAGGAGTTACATGCGGGAAATCCGCCGTTCACCACAGCGGCCTTTGCCAGAGCAGGCACAGAGTAGGTGGAACGGCACCTTTAAAAGTAAGAAGTCGTCACCCCATGCGGGAAAGGACACTAACATTGAAACACTTGTCACAGATTGTCACATCAATGCAAACGACTTCTTAAATACTTCTGTTATTATTTAATTACTCGAAGCACGAGATCTGTGTAACACATATATATATACATATACATAAAGCAATACATCTACTTTCATAATGTTTTAACATCCAAAAACACCTATTAGCAAAAAAACAGGTATCTGAAAACTGTATCCCAGCCGAGGGGGTAATCTATCTGGTCCTAACCTCTCGCCAACTCTTGGCCTTCATCACAACCTCTGACAAGTTCAGCATCCTTCACCCCCTCCCCTTAAATCTGGACCTTTGTATATTTTTACGTGACGATTGCGTCCGTTTTCTAACCACCATCTATTTTAATTGTACGGCGGGAGTCTCCATTTGTAAAATATGTCAGGGATAGATTAGTTGCTAATGGCTCAATTCCTTCAAAGTGTAAATCAATTGGCTGGATTGGTACAGTCTATCTGTCTCCGTGTCAAATTCAGTCTCTTTAATAGCTAAGGGGTTAATGTATCATTGCTCTTTAAGAATTGACCACTGTTTCTACCTGGGTGAAGCTAATGGGAAATTTCTCCAGAAGCATCTATCATGTCATATGTTCCGTTCCCGTACCAGTACCTCTCAAACCTATTTATAAAGCTATTAATAAGCGAGTAAAATATGTAACCTTCTCAAGCTCGCATCACCAACATCAAAAGCAGATTATATTTTAAATGGATGAAGGAAGAAAAAAAAACTGTATATTACTCTACAATAATTGGAACCTAAAATATTCAAGTAACTAATTACGCTTCTATCTGATCTTATTTAATATTAATTCTGCCCAAAAAACAGACATACCTACACGTTATGTATGAGCTGTGACATAGAAGCGTTCATCTCTACTACATAAAACTTTCATGACAGTTAAATCAGGAAGCATAGATAACTGCTTTAACAAAATTATGCAAAACTGGTAAAATGCATGTAAAAAAAGCAGAGCTATAACGATACAGGAGCAGTAAATGGTTTTTATATTAAAGATGAGAGAATTCTCTGGAAGGCGCTATCCGATCACCCCCTTTCGGTCTTCTAGGGTTCTAAGACTCTCCAAAAAAAATATCTCATTTGGCTGCACCCGCGGTGGTAAGTCAAAAGTCATAACATAATTCATGTTTCTACCTTTTAAACATGAATCAAAAAGTAGCAGAGCAGCACTCAAAGCAGAGAGGTGCATTTTTAGTGGGTCTGAGCCAAAAACTAAAAACTTATTTTTGCGGAAGGCCAGCTCCCTTTATCTCACAGGGAGACTGGCCTATTTTTAAACACTTGCTCCAAATCACTCGTTCGAGCCTTTGTCTCCTTTCTGCTGGAGAGAGATCAAACTGGCTCTTCCCTCAGTTGTCCTTTCTCCCCCGGAGAGCGCGGATTGGCGCGGGGAATCTGTGACACAAAGACAGGCCTTTGAAAGTCGGCTTTATTAAAAGAGTTATGGAAACTCATTTAAAGTCAGTAGGAGAGGCAGCGGGAAGCTGTGCCCCAGAAAGTCAATGGAATCCTGAAGAACAACTAGAAGGGGTGGTTTACCTGGGCAACTTTTGCATCAACACGGGGTAGAAGAACCAGGTTTAGCCATTGTTCTGTCTAAAACTATTGTTGCGTCCTTCTAGAATCTCAATCGGGTTGTTTCTGTGCACGTGTTAATCAATAATGACCAGGAAAAAATATATTTGTAGCAGTTTATAAAGAATTAAGAAGTTTTGATGCTATTCAGCTGTGAAAATGTGGAATTAGCAACCTTGAAGACGCGCAGCAAAAAGTACATTCCAGGAGGCCCTAAGAACGAAGACAAGTGCTACCCCTCCTGTGCTATAATATTTAATTGGGGGACACCAATGCTTGGTCATGTAGCCTCCCTTCCTAGGTCCTTCCCTGATCCCTCCACTTCCTGGCCCCATATGGCTAGCCAATCCTCCTGAGGGCAGTCCTGGAAAATTCCCAGTTATTACCAGGTGGCCTTCATCATTAGGACTATAAAATAATTGGTTCTACACTTTTCCCTTTATATGTGGAATTTAGCTCTTTTACTCAAATGCACATTAAAAATGGGAAAAAAATGTGTTTCCCCTTCGTGGTCTCGCATCATCCTTTTCTTGGGCTTTACTGTCCAAACCCACTGAAGTCTTCAAGGAGGACCAAAAGGCAACGTCCACCCTCCTCTCCACCATCATTTAAGAAAGGGGTACATGGAGGGCTCCAGAGTGTATTCAGTGCTCTTGCAACACAGCAGGTTAGGTGGATAGTGCCCCAGTCGACCAAACCGGGTGGCTCAAAGAGTTGCTCGGGCTCTATGACCTGCTAAGCCAGGGAACCAAGCTTTCCCTCTCGCTCAGACCTACAAGATCTTAGCCAATAATGCACACTAAAATGTTTAAAATCATTTCCCTATTATAGGACTAAAACCTCTACCTTCCCCCCAAAACCCCAGATCCCTAAATCAATAGTATCTTTAAAGTTACGGTGGCCTTCAGATATCTCTGACAATGAAGACATTCTGCTGCAGGGAGAGAAAGGAGGATTTGGGAAGAAAATTAAAGCTTGTACCGTCTCATCATCCCATTAACAGGATGTTTTACTTCAGATCATTAAATATGTATATCTTATTACATGCCTTGTTAGAGTATTGAGTTCCATTGACTGATAATAAATTCTGAGCCTCATTTCAGCTATAAAGTTATCTGGAGGTGATGAAAGCTCAATAACCTAGCCATGCACATAATATGAGAGAAGCTTAAAAAAGATCATTACCTTATATGTCAAAATTAAAAGTGAAATACGGTTTATTAACATTGGTTTTGTGCTTGCGCTCATCGAGTTTTGTGATGCGCTTAAGCAGCAAAAAAAACTAAACACAGGGAATTGGACAGTTGATGTTTAACCAACTCGGAATAAATAGGACTGTACGCTGTGCCCTAAAACACCCAGATTTTAGAAACAAAATCCAGACGAACATTTAAGTAACACTCAGCACTGCCTCCAATGCATTTTACTGAATGAAAATAAATGCATTCATTCGCTTCTACCGGAGTTGGAGAACGAGACTTCTTTGGTTGAAGCAGGCAGTGTACGTGAATATGATGCCCGCGCATGTGCATTAGTGCATGTGAGCTTTCTTTGACTTTAATGGAAGCTCTGCTCACATATATGAGAAATGAGCACTTATGCGCATGAATGTAAATGCAGACAAGGAAGGCAGAAAACTCTTGTGCATATTAATACTCATCATTCCCGGAGCGTTTCCTTACCCCAAGAGCATGAAAAATATAATGAATATAAATAATAAATATCGACAAGAGAGAATACATACACAATGTATCAGCAAAACTGTTTTGGACAGGTCCGGTTCTTCAGAGCAGCACATCCCCGCTAAGAATGCCTGAATGCTAATAAATCACTTGTTTACTGAACACATCAGAGAAGTGAGTAATTTTATTCAGAAACTGCCCTGGCTTTTTTTATTTTTTAAATATTTTCTATTTAATAAGAGGAAGGTCGGAGGCGTTTAAACTGTCCGATTAGGGTACTTTCCATGAGCTCCTTTTAAGACAGCCTAAGCTGAACTCTCAATGTATGAATTGAGCAGATCAATTGTATGTATCAAGTTGAAAGTGAATCCCGGCTTCATATGTTTCAATGGCACTCAACGTCGGACCCCCCCCGCATTTCTTTTAGAGCTGCCTCTGCAGACAAACAAGGTGACTAGCATTCAGGGGCACATGGATCGATACTGTAACATAGATCTGCTTCAGGAAAACCAATCGCAGATCAGATTAAAACTGACTTGCTCTTGTATCTTTACAGGGTCCCTGGCTACAATGGAATTGGCAAGCAATCCAAAGCAAAGGGGGGGGGGTACAACAAAAGGAGAATAAAAAAGGGCTGCAGACAGTTGAAAAGCCTGCTAATGCCCCATGCCACGGACATTTTAATCTGTGACAGCCTGAGGATTTGCTGAAATCTATTATCACGTTTCTCCGTCTCCCGCTCTGATAAAGGCTCTTTCTAATCTGTGTGCTGGAGGTATCGGACAAATGCATTAGTCTAACAACTTTTTTGACGCCTGTCGGAGGAGGTAGTGGCGCCGGAACAATAACGCCATGAGAGGTTTCTCCGGTCATATGCGAGAATGCAATATTATATCGTGAAATAAAATGTCGCAGGACATTCCCTTGATTATAAGAACTTACTGCCCAGAAACTGTAGTGCAAACCGTGGTATTTATTGTTATAAATTTAAGATGAAGGACAATAATGTTATTTTATCTGTAAAAAAAAAAGAGGAATAAAAGAAATTCCAAACTAAGATTCAGAATCAGTTTATAAAATAGTCAAACTAGATGTTTTCGATTGAACTTGGCAGATGTGTTGATTTAAGCCAGTTCTGAAAAACCAATATGAATATTGTACAGCGCTACAGAATATGATGGTGCTATATAAAAGATTATTAATATGTACAGATGCCTCCCTGCTGTTGATGGATTACACACTGGATGCAGTAATTGAGACTTAAAGAGACCAGGAAAGTAAATAGTGCTTAGGGGGAGGAGGATAAATTAGGATATAGGATATGAGCGAATCTAAATATTAAGAATTGACAATATTGTCCACAGAACCAATAACTAGAGATGTTTCCATGTGTACCGCAATGACAACCCTGCTAAATCACGGACACGCCTCGGTAAGTCACCTGTGTACCCAGGATAACACAAGGTTAAATATTTAAACTCACCGCATTTTATGAAGTCCCAAACATTTTCTCCTACATGAAGGGCCAAGCTGAACAATAATACTGCATTCATCGATGCCTCTCGATATATAATATGCATAAAGCCAACTTTCGATAATGGGGCACTTGCCGTCCCCTCACTAGGGCTGGCCCTTCATAATAGAGTTATAGTTGAAGTGGAGAAAAGTATTGGATTGAGTTGAGTTTAAGTTTTATCACAACTCAACTGAAACTCACCGTTAAGTAAATGAATCCCTAACGAGTATGAATCCTCATTTACTTGGCACAAAATGCAGGATAAGCAAAGGGCCAACATGATATGGCACCAAGAATCCAGTTGAATCACATATATTAAAAAATGCAATGTTAATATACGGACCCACATTAATAAAGTCAACCACAGAGACGAGTAAATGACTGGAAGGTTATGAATAGGGAAGTAATGTTTCCGAGCGAACCTTTCTCATGTCGCATATTCCAAACACTAACTTCTATAGTGCCTGTCAGCTATTGTGTGAAATTTAAGCTTTTTGTTCCTGTCTGATGTACGTCATCACTACCCAACGAGCCGGTGTCATCTAAATTAATGAGTTTTTAGCGAGACACTGTGAAGCTTTATTGCAGTACTGCTATATAAATGAATTTTCTCCTTGACACTCTTGCCAAGACAAGTATTGCCATTCTGGGCTTACCAGGTCTTTCAATTCAGCAATTCCTGACCTCCGCTCCTCACCAACCGGCAAAAAAAAAAAAGGATGTGAAGACCCTGTATGGATGATAGTACTGGCTCACCCCATTTCCACTTTCCACTGGGCTTCAGTATTGATCAGTACACGCAAACGCTGCCTTATGAGGTTATTGAGATCGATATCCCCAGAAGAACAAGGGCAGCCACCAGTCACACCATGGGTTATTCTCATGGAAGACTGGCTTCTCAATTTAGCTGTAGATGGGCTTTAAAGAAGCATCGCTTGGTTATCTGTGACTCTTGTTGTGCTTCTGTGGCTTGAGATCAGTTCTTTGCGATAGTGTCAGAGTCACAAGGGACAGTGATAAATGACTGGCCGCTACTATTTCAATTCCCTTCAGCTACTGCCAACCTGTCTTGTACATATAATGTATCAGCAACTCTCAAGTTGACAATACACCATTCTCTTAGTATCATCGCCAACATAGCTCTCATACTTGAGTTGACGCTGTCAGTAATCTGCTTGTAGATTTCAGCACAGATGCCCAAAGGATGCGGAGATATTACATTTAAATAACTGGTCCCGCACTCTGGGGCACCATGGCTACCTGAGGCTCATGGGATATGTAGTTCAAAACAGCCAGTGTGTCAAACTTTCACGGTCACTGTGTTGAGGCATGACTTCTCTACTTTTTGGCCACATGCGATGTACTTGGTGCCTCTAAGAATCCAGGTGTGGACGGATATAAAACAGATCAATTTCACCTACTGGTTTAAGTTGTTTCATCGGGTATTCATTAAGAATATCACACCTGCGGATATAATCCATTAATATCATTACATGCGTAGTAAAGTGGAAACACATACTCCGGAGTCACCGCATTCAAGCAGTAGTAAGAGACAGAATAGAGAGCGCTTTCACAAAAATGCATTACAAAATCTGTTCATTGTGGTTTTAGTTATTTTGATGATTCTGTTGCACAAAAGACACACTGGCACTGAAGGGGTAAATGGTAAAATCGAAAGCTTCTCGCACTGCTTCCCAGAGTGGGGTAAAATAAAACCATGTTATGTTACATTACATTAGCCTGACATGGTTTGGCACTAAAGGGCCGACGCTGTTTCTCTCTTTACCCTTCTGTCTCGAGGGATAAAAGGAAATGTAGACTCTGCTCGCAGGAGATACCGGTTACAAACATTAATTATAGTCATTTAACTGGGTAACACTAACTGCAGTCAGTATAACGCCATCGGTACTTTCGCGGCTATAACACACTCCTTAAAAAGACATTTGGCCACTGACAACCGAGAAAGTGAGACTGGGTTAAAATGGTGGCAGACATATACATTTCACATTTTCTGGTGGTAAAAACGTGATTCTTCATGACCAGACGTTCTCCGGACTTGAGCAGGTCCTGTTCTATCCGGAACCGGAACCACCGGAGAAAACGGAAGGCTGGCCACAGACTTGCTACCTTTACAATAGTGAAAGCTGAAGAACCTGTTTTATTATCTTATCCACAAAGGAATTCCTGCAAAACGTTCTTCATTTAAGTAGCACCTAAGGGGACATGGTAGCCGTAGCTCTACCAGACGTCCCGGCTGATGTTTTAAGGATCCTGGAAGATGCAGAGGAAGCCATCCCACTAGAGTGCATTACCATTTAAATCGAAAGTTTCCTTTGAGAAAACATGGACAACAAATGAACGGTCGACAAGTGAAGCCGTGAAAAGGTTCAAACAAATTTCCAAGAGAAATGGTATTGAGGATTACTAGGTGAAAAATAGTCTACTCAATATCATGTACACTTACAGTACCCCTGGAAGCAAAGGCTACCATTTAAAAAAGTGTGGTCCTTATTGTATTGGAATGGGTGTTAAATGATGTTAAATGTCACACTCACTATTGGTAGGGTACACCAAAATATAAACTGGGCCATTTAACCACAATGCAGGGTTAAGTAACTTTTACGTGTACACAATACGATATATGAGACAGGGAGAAGAACACTTCTGTCTCGAGGAGTTCATAATCTAAATGTATGGTATTGTGCTGTACAAACAGGTGTTAGGTTACTATTTTTTTTTTACTTAATATTTAATTAATGGACCAGTAACTTGTTGCTTTGAAAACCTCCTACGGGGCGGCAATCGAAGGCTTAAGTAGCACAACCCTCAATAGAGTGCTATCTCTTTGGGCTAATCTGCTCTGCTTTACATCAATGGGTTAAATTCCAGCTGCCTTATGAACAATGATTAATTTAACAAAAAAAAATGTATTTCAGATTTCATATCTTAAACAGATTCTTTGAATCCTTCAATTATTGAAAAAACAATAGAACCACAAAAGTGATATATATAGGAATATAAAGCAAGTTACACAAAACTTCAATTTCCTGTAATAAAACTCCAGAGGGAATCTGTCTTTCCCAATGCTCACTAATTCACTCAAGTGATCGGCATTTTTTTTCCTCTATTTGTAATTTGGCAGTATTTCACAATATTCCATGAAAAATTACTTAAGAATTGGAAATGTGCAATAACTTTTCTCTGCCCCCATCATTCGGATGAGTATCTTCAGCTTGTTGTTTAAAAATTAATGCATCGTGAAAACAACAATTTGTTTTCCGAGCCCGTTTTCAACCTTTAAATAAATGGAAGCGTCTTGTAATCCAATATTATGGCAAATTTAAACAGATTTATTATTGAAAAGTATTATTGATCTGGAATCACTGTGTATAATGTCTTGATAAATGCTCCTTTTATAAATGGACATTATTTACGCAGCACTTAGACTGTAAGCTCTACGGGGCAGGGTCATCATTTCCTAATGTTCTTATAACCAGGGTGGTCCTGTACCAAACGGCAGACAATAGTAATCTTTATGTACTAACATGCGCACTTATTGTATCACCCTTTTTATTATGACTTTAAATACATCAATTAGTGCTTAATAAATATAAATATACATAGAGCTACATATATAGCTACAAAAATTATTCTTTACTGTACGTTAGTTGTTATATGAAGAATATGTTTTATTGTGTGTGGTCTGAACAGAGAAAATAAAAATATGGAACAGAATTCCATAGGTAAAACTATTAAAAAAAATAATTGACAAATTGAACCATATTGAAAACAGAACGTTATATGATTTAAAAATTTTGGAATGGATCCGTCCACATGGAATGAAAACAGTCAAGTGGGTCGACAACAAAAATGTAACCAAAAAGACACCAAATACAACGTTGTATGTCTTAAAACGGAAGGGTTTCAGTCCATAGGGAAGGCACGGTCTGTACTGTATGTCAAAGCGAAGGACATTCGCCTGCGCGTCTCCCTCACTCGCAGAGCAGCAAGAGCCTCGGGGCACAATCCACCTACATCCAATCTTTACTTTGCTACACATGTTTCCTTTCCAGCAATGGATTATTTGTTATCATCAAATTACCCCTCTGATAAGATAGAGTGGATGTGATAGCAAACACAGCATTCCCCATGCTAGGAGCCATCACCCCCCCCCAACTCTATCGCCGACGACGTCAGGCAAAGCACTCATACAGTGAACAGGCAGCAGTATTTTATTCAAATGTCAGCAGGAGGAGGCGATTAGAGAGGGGAGAAAGAGATAGCCGCCGGCTGCCATGTTTTCTTGCATCTGTCTTGACAGTAACTGACAGGTCTGGCCTAGCAGAAGGCCAGCATGCGCGTACCTGGACCCAGCAAGCGCACGCTGTGATCTACGGCTGTTTCATGTACACTGCGGCCGGTGGTTTGATACATTTAGCATCATACAGACGCCTGGCCGGATCGTCCACAGTGAGACTCTAACGCACTTATCATACCTGCCAACGGTTTAAGTAGCCAGAGGGACGTGTTTGTTTTAGGGAGTGTGGCTAGAAGCATGACCTATCGATTGCAATCATGTGACGGAGAAAAAGAAGAAAAAAAATGTATACTTATTACTTTTGCCACTTTTAGGACTCGTGTGAGATGCACTCCTACGCACAGTAGGCGTTTGCTACAAAGGCCAGCAAGCTGTTTCTTCCTTAACACTCTTTCTTTAGAATATTAATTAATCCCCGAGTCTCACCTACAGACAGAAGTCACTGCTTAGGGACCTAATAATAAGAAATAATACCAAATCTGACATTAAAGAGATCTACCTGGGAAACATGTTAGTCGCACGCATTAACAGATAACAAGACAGCAGTCGTTACAATTACAGGAACTGACATGACCTCTGCAGAAGGACAGACGCTGGATACACTTGGTTTTAAGGGATACAATTTAGCATGTGGTATGGTATCGGGCAGCTTAGACCCAGGATTTTACTCCTAATTATGGAGGACACAGGGAGCTAGTATGAGGACTGTCAGGAGCACAGGGCATGCCAGACCAGTGGCCCTTGAGTGCCAGTGGGGTGTTCAACCCATTGAGTTCACTCATCTGGCAATAAGCAGCGGAGGATGAGAAATTAGTGAAGTGAGAGAAGAGAAAGGTTGTAGCCCCAGGAGGATGATCTTTCTGCACAGACCGGCACCCACAACACTAATATATTCTAACAAATACAGACTATAATTATTCACAATATTAGAATTGGATTTACAGGAGCAGGTAATGCATGTATCGCCACAATAATTACCAGCATTGGTGTGAATTCACGCCAAGTAAAGTGGCCCATGAAGACGCCGTTATAACAGAGAAACATACACAGTGTATAAGCATCGGTTTTATGACACACAGCACTGCTGTAAAGGTACTGTATCCATAAATAAAGGACTTAAGTTGCAACAGCAACCTGAGTCTAGAAAGTACTTTTAAACAAGAGCTATTTAAGGTTTATGTTACAATTCAACCAATGGGGGGGGGGGTATCCAGCTCAGCCGCTCCTATTTCAACTGTTGATACCGCAAGGGATGCCAATGCATTTTGGTCCCCAGTAAGAACAACACTGTTGAGACTAGACAGTCCTCTGGAAGGGACCAATGATTTATTGTTATAAACAATAGTCTCTCAAGGGTGTTGGAGAAGACTCATTTTTATTAAGTCCTTTTCTCGTAATGTCATTCCTACAAAGAAACTTCTCTTTGTAAATATTTCATTAGAAAGCAAAACCACTTAAGGGCCACTCCACACAATCCCAACTCATTTGAATATTGCTTGAGCAGTTCTAAGGAAGCTACTTATAATTTATCAGGTTTGTTTACTTGCCGTTAACAAGTAGCGTCCAACCTGCTTGGCTAAACTGGGAATGAGAATGTAAATCAAAGTGACACTTCTCGCTTCCTGGTGATGAGAAAGTTTGATTGCAAGGACTAGCTTTAACCCCCATGACTAATGAAGAGAACTGTCCATTAATTTAAGAGCCAGACTGCAGTATGGTTTTTCCCTGGTTCCTTTACCCTCTTTTCCTTATTTATAACACCAAATGTTACTTATGACCCCATTCGGTGTGCAAAATGACAAATTTAGAGGGTATTCTGACCTGCGTTACACAGAATGTGATGGTGTTCAACCCATTTTTCCAGATCTAAAGATTCAGACCTTAATTAGGTCCTCATTCTCCCCAATTACACATAAACGGCAACACAAGTAGAAGTATCTAGTTGAGGTCCATAATAATGGCCACGCTCACTGATGGCTGAGGATGTTAATATGTAAGATACAAGCATTTTTTGGTTTCAAAAAATGTATGACTGGCCTCTATTACTACTGTCCGTCACTACCTATTCAGTTTCCAAGTATGATTGTTGTGGATGTAAGTACCTGATTTATTTGATATTGTTGTAAGTGGTTGCAGTTCATTCAGCGCTTGTCTTACCATAAAATACACTTAAGGGTATCAGCTATAATTTGTCATCGAATCCTTAGTACAAATAAATCAAGCGGCCGGACGAGTTTCCCAAAAGGCAGATTAAGATAACCAACCTCGTGAAGTAACTAACAACATCTACCATTAGATAAGAGAACATAGCAGAGGTAGGTAATAATTGCCTGGAACAAATAGCTGTTATGAAGAGCGTTCTAGAATGGCAGAACGCCTTGTATCACCATGTCTGTGCTCCAGCAGGCAGCCTTGTAATGAACGCACCGCCTGATTTATGGAGTGGAAGAAGTTTTTACACATTGGCCCATTAAGACAGACGGCCTTGTTTACAGCTAGGCCATCCAGCTGACGGTACCCCTTGTGAGATGGGAGAGCCTGGCTATTGCTCTTTGCGATAGACATCTCATTAAGGGTTACAGCGAACGAGGAACATGAGGTCTATACTTCACGGGTCCTCTGGGAGGCTTTTACCATTTTTAATAAGCGGGCCGGGTTATCAAACCTCCAATCTGGCGACCTCCTTCAATAGTCAATGGATCTCCCAGTGTGTGTACAGTGCAATGAGGCCTTATCTGCGCAGCTTATTATAGTGGCACAGGGTTACAAGCTACAAATAGATGGAGAACTCGGACAGCCAAGGAAAGAAAAGAGTACAGGGAAACAATTCACGCACATATGATATTAGCGCACGGCTATGTGACAGACCGCTAGGTCGGCTGATCTGCTTGAATTGCTGACCAGTGACTGGTGTAATGTATAAAAACATAAAACAAGGTCCACCGTACCATCCTGGTATTGTCACAAGCTGCTAATTAGTATGCTAATCTAAGCATTGATTATCCATCTGCTTATCCCATGTTTATTTGTGTTACAATGTGTTATTAGCACAATAAGTTGACACAGACGGGGCATTATTTAATAAGGGGTAAAATTTTAAAAGTTACCACGGTATCAACCAATGGACTGGTCCAATCAGAAAACTCTGTGCCGGAATTTTTCCTCCCTAACCCTCCAATAAATAATCCTCATTTACTGTTACTGGTCAATAAGTACAACTTAAAGAGGAACGATGATCTATGCCTTTACAGCGTGCAGAGGCTTATTCACTAAACAGAGAGTTTGCATCCTACTGAGGAAATCAATGGAATCAAAAGACATGCAAGTAAACACAAAGGATAACAGATACAAGTCAAGTTGCTAGCAAGTAATTTGATCATTTCATTTGTAAAAAGTTTTGTCAGCTTATCAAGGTTGTAATTCCAGATCTTCAAATTACAAGCAGTGCTGTATAATTTGTTTAAACAATCCTCGGTGAAATCTCCCACAGCAGCAAAAGGGTTAATTAGAGTCGGTCGTGTGATTTATGTAACAATAGTGATATGCACTAATGTGTCTGTTGGTTGTTTTTCCGCTGTGAGCCGCATTATTTATCCACTGGTGATATGTACATTTCACTCAGAGGGGCAGCCTCTTGGCAGCTTTGGCTTTCAAATTACTTGCATCTATCACTTCATCGCTCGTAGGTCAGAGGCACAATACCGACTTAATGATTGTGTTCTACAAGCTACAAATCTGTCACTGCTCTTTCCTGAAAAACAAGCATTCTTTGGAACAACACAGCACAGCGAGCTTGGCTAAGCGTCCATCAGCGAGATTCTGGAATAATCGGGAATTAAGTTCCTTAATAAAGCTGATTGGGCTGATAACATATTTGGGAGCTTATTAACTAAATGGAATGTTGATGACCATGAGGTGTGATCATTCTCTTGTTACAATAGAGAATATCTATGAAGAATTACTATGCAATAACAACATGCACCCCCACACACACATACACTCGATCCCCAGGTACGTCATCTATCCGAATTTGCCAGATCATTTGACCCCGTCCTGTGGCGCTTTAGTTTAAAGCATCTCCAAGCAGTCAGAAACCGGTTGCCAGACCTCCCCGAGTGAACTCAAATCCAGCATTAAGGCCCATCAGACTCCCTTGAGAAAGATGAGTGCTGGTCGCCAATTAATTACCATATCAAAGAGGCAAGTTACCTGCTTTAGTGGATGAAGCCCTTAGTGGCCACCACGATTAGGCAGTTAAGGCTTGAAGTTACATCGTTACATAGTAAATACGGCTGAAAAAAAGACCTAAGTCCATCAAGTTCAACCCTTCTACCTAACCTTCCTATTCTTGATCCAAAAGAAGCCAAAAAACCCTAATTAAGCTACTTCGAATTCTGCCATCAGGGGAAAAAATTCTTTCTTGACTCCAGGAGGCAATCGGATTTCTTGTCCTTGAAAGACATTTAACATCTGCTGTTGAAAAGTATCTTTTTACATTAGCAGGACTTATCACACTAAACCCACTAACCAATTCTACCAACCACAATGTGTGATGCTGTAAGGTAGTTATTACATAACTAGTGAAATAGTTGCCTAAAGAAGAAGAAAAAAAAAAAGTATTTTTCCTTCTAAAAGTTTTAGATAATCAAATTGGACCTCATCCAAGCATTTCCATTACTTTCCCATCCGTCTAAATCTGCCGGAGCTCCAGCCTCCTTGACTTAAATCAGGAGATAAACTAAATAAATCTGGCTATTGGACACAAAGATAAGGCAGGCGCGTGGTCAGACAAAACGGTATTTTATAGGCAAAACCATACAGAGCATACAATCCATACAGCGAACAATACATTTTATACTATATGTAAAACACGCAGCTTTGTGGGAGAGCGCGCCCAATTATCTAAGGAAGGGATAAGAGGCAAAAAGTCTATTTTTAAATGAAATGGTTTTTAATCCAGCTGTACAAAGCTAAAGATGACAGGCCCACAGTCTTGCGCCTTCACAAAGCCTTCCGTATCTGATTTTCCTATGGTAACTTTGTTCACAAAGCTCCAGTAGCTCATTAACATGCGCAGGCCAGTGGAGCCACGACATGGGACTGAGCCCAAAGGCGGTGGCATGGACTTGGACAATTGATGAATGCATCTGTCCAGGGCTTTGACACCTTGATGTAGGGCAGCCTTGTAGATGTATAGATTTTCCAAACTGACCAATCTCCTTATTACACAGACAAGAAAACTGTATTTATATGATGCAGTTAAAAATATATATATATTTTATTTTTTTTACCGAATTTAAAATAAGAACATTTCTAATGGTAAATGTTCAGTTAGCCACAATATTCATTTGCTCTGCGACATAAGGATTTCTCTAATAATTCTCTAGGCAGCGGAGATGTATTTGGCCACCCCACTCACCTCCACGAAGCCATTCCCACAGGTATGCTAACGGGTCTTTAACTTAAGTTATAACGGCTCGCTCATTTATCTAAAGATCAGGTCAGTTCTGAGGCTCTCAGGTTTATGGAAAGCAAATTCAAGATCTGGCAAATTATTTAGTGCTTCTAAGCCGAGTTACCTTCAAGTTCAATGGGGGATTCATCTGTGCAGCTTAATTTAGTAGCTACTTTGTATCTGCAGACGTTAGCTGTACGCTGCTGCTCTCCATAGGACTGCCAGAGTCGGACATTTAATTAGTTCATGGAAAGTAAGCATTTCATTGTGGAATTCCCCAAATATTGAGAAGTGTTGGGTTATTTTTGGCTGAACATTAAAAACCAGGAATGATAAAAGACAAAGCACACTTTTGATAAAGCAGCAACTCCAGTTAAGTTTTTTTGATAGGTTATCGGTTTTTGTAGACCGTCTTTATGCATTACTTGGGCCTAATCACATACAGAATGTGAAATTAAGCTGTAAAATGATGCGTCTCTATGGTCTACAATCGGAAAGACCGTACGCATTTGGTATAAGGAATGGTTGCTTCATAGCCAGAAGAAAAATTAAAAAAAACTTTGCTATCTAGGTGATCGGTGTATTGTCCCGTAAGATGTGTAGGTAACCGGTCCCCAACAGTCTGATTATTGAAATACTACCTACAGGAGCCACAGTATATGTCGGACACGACTATGGTACTATAAGGGTTAAAACGTCTAATAATGTTAAAAAGGGAATAGAATTGCCAAATTTGGGGACTCTTAAAAGGACCCCAACAGTCCAGTTGTAAGCCAGTTTGCCATGGTTGGTCTTCAAGGTCTTATCTGTCAAACTGTGGTCCCAAAACGCACCTAATTATTTAATCAGGAGTTTTCACGTTTAATGATGCCCTTGCAAGGCTTTCTAATGAACTTCTGTCCACCTCCTTCTTAATAATATAATCATTGTCCAAGGTTGGGTCTACTTGTGTACAAATAGTAAAGGTCTACAGGACAGCACACAGAAAATGCCGTAATGTTACACAACTATTTTAACTCACAAACGTAACTCCTTAAAGCTGTTTATTACAAAGGGTTAAACTGCGCAAAAGAAACGAACGTGAAAAAAACCCTCGCTGAAGGTCTGGTGTTCTTAAAAATTTATTACTCTGTTGCAACATGAAAAATAAGACAGAGAAGCAATCATTAGTATAACCATAACTCCCCGTGCAATAGTCACACTTGTAAATTGAGATTTATGATTGCAGCTGCCAATATTTCAGCACGGCGAGGGCAGAGAAAAGGCAGAGGAAAGGCAGAGGAAAGGCTGAGAGGCTCAGCATGCTTCTGCTACAGGCCCGGCACGCTTACACTTTATAACAATCGTTCAGGATTATTGCGATGAATAATACACAATGAGCTGGCAGTGAGCAACTATTGGATGTCAGAGGTTCCGGCAAACATCTGAATAAGTAATATTTTTGCATCTATGTTTTCGGGACGGTACGCTCCGGAGGGAGGTGGTCATTTCATGCGATAGGAACTAAATTACACGTGCATTTTTTATTCATCGCACCCTTGTTTGTTTGTTTTTTCTAGGTCTGCACCATTGATAAACCCACTGGTATTTCACTGCTTAAATATTAGCTCATGGGGTTTAGAGTCCAACGTTCTGACATCTCTTATCCCAGAAATTAGATTAGGAATGAGAAATCGAGCATTGCGAAGTGACTTAGTGTGTAAAAAAAAAGCACCCATCAATTGGACACGAGAGAACATGGTTTTCACCAAATTTGGCAACATCCTTGCGATACATTTGGAAACGCAACGTTTCAAGTCCCTTCAAAGGGTTAATCCCCCCACCCATTGCGGGTACATTAGGGGTGCAGCTGCCCTCTCTGTAGCAGATGAGCGAGCGGATTTGGGAGCCTGCTCCTTCTGCCCTTCGTACACCTTGCCGTTCTGCGGAGGAGCAGAGATCGGCTCCAATTAATGCCGCTCCCAGTGGCCAAGCTTCATTATCTCCCCTTCTTCATGAGAGCCATCAGCGGGGGCCTGTATGATTCTACTAATTAGCCTCACTCCGCTTATCATTCCCATTTTCTCCCCGAGACGCATGGCTTATTGACGGACGGCTTCATCTCCAGCTGAAACAATGCGTTCCCTTCTGTGTCTGTCTCACTTAATGCTGTCATCACAGCTATTATGAAATTGGGGTTTCATTTACAGACTAATTAAACATTACAGCTTCTTCACAATTACAACACGGGGATGAGGAGGTAACTAATTACTTAAGAAATGAGCTAACATTTATCTCGCACATTCTAACCCCCCTTCTTCTCTCTCTCTCTCCTTCTCAACAATCAGGATTAAAAGGCTGTTGTTAAACGGATGGGTAAGAGCAGAGACGAGATGATCTGTATTGGAATTCACAGCCTCTGGAGACCTCGGACATGGAAAACCAGCACAGCCTCCCTATAACACATAAGCCCACATGCAGCAATTTCCATTACTGTATAGAGTTGACCCATGTACATCGAAAAAGTATTCATTGTAGGCCAGCATGGGAATTAAGATCCATCACAGCTTGATCAGCCAAGTGGTCCGCTGGCAGCCGGTTCATATGGGGCACGAGAACCGGACTTCTTGTATCTGTCTGCTCAAATATTAGCACTTTATCTCTCTCAATTATTCCAGCGAGAACAATACTCCAGACGGCTTCTAGTCAACTTCACAACTGTAGCTGGATTGAGATGTTACCGCGTTGCGGAATAAACACGTCAGACTGGTTTATGTGCATTTTGTCGTTTAGGATCAGGTGGAGTCCTGCTCGGGCACCAAGAATTAAGAGTGTTGCCGAACACAGGGATTATCTCGTCAGACACAGACGCAAAGAGGGACATTACTCTATTTACTAACGCATTACACATCGCTATCCTTCAAAGAGTGTTCACGTAGATGCAAGTATAAATGTGCGCTGCTTGTAGAAAATTAATCTTTGAAGAGGTAGCTACTCGTACTGCAATGGTGCATTACTTGTACACATGCTAAATAAACATATGGGGAGGATTAATGTATCTTTTCCCTCCCAAAATACCCCTTTCCTATTAAAGTAAGAACACTGCTTTCAACTACAAGAAGAAAAGACTTTCTGCAGAGAGTTTGATAATTGCCTGACCGGTGCAAAAAAAAATCGATTTGCCAGTTTTCCCAAATCCTACATTTTATAGTTCGCTGCAATACATAAACCCATTTAATCTCTATGATTATTCCTCTCCATTATCACTCCCTATTGTTCAGTTGCTGGTTGGATCAGGCAGCCTTGGTAAGGGTAGGACAAGAGAAGGAAGAGAACTTTAGGAAAATTAATTGGTTAAATTTGGTGGTTTTGGCACATTTTACCAAAGTTCTCAACTCTTGAATTAAAACAGCTACCGTATTTAGATTTGTTTTGATTATTCTGATTTTTATTTCGCATATAGTTTAGAACGAATAATATAAACACAGAACGTGCACCCAGTGAAAGCTTTCTACGCTATGGGAGGCGCAAGCAGGATAATAAGAGAACTAAAGAGAAAAATAAAATGCCATATGCAAAGAATAAGAGAGAAAGTTGAGGGTCCAACCAATTAGTCCGAAGTTTACGATCATTAGCTCCAAAACAATTACACGAAGAGCACCGACACAAAAAGTAGAGTTAAATATTCTAGAAGCTGTGATGGAGACAGATAATGGAGCCACTAATTATTAACACCAAAAAATAACGAATAATTTGTATTCCTTTAAGGTGGTAAAAATGTTAATATAGACCGCTGTTTTGTTTTAGTCTTTGAAATGCAACTGAATGACCAGAGATCAGGAAGACTTTGGAAGGAGTAGATGTTTATGCGCATGCATTTTGCTCATCAGCCTAGCAATCTGTGGCCGAATAGTAAACAATGGACTGACCGTCAACTTGGGAAACAAGGTATCAGTGAAGGACGGGATACAGTAGAAGGGGGAGGATGCCGAGCAACAGATTCTAATCATTGTACCTACTCTTTCACACTCCTCAGTTTGTCTCTCCTCGCACAAAAAAGCAGCTTGTCTGCTGCTGAAATTGCTTAGAACTTCGATATCAAACAACCCAGCGATTATTCTGCAAGAACATAATTGAGCTGACCCATGACCTCCACCTTCAATCAGCGCAGTATAACTATCTCGTTTTAGCTTAGCACACACACCCCTCTGCTAACTAGCAGCCGTCTGCTCATTAGGAGCCGGGCTATATGCTCCAGCGTGCCGGCCGGCCGTGAATTGCTCGATAGGAGTGATGGAAAGAACCAACACATCTGATCAGCCAACTCTCCGCCTCCGGTGGTTAAGGAGACGGTCGTGTGCCGCAAAACGCCAGGTGTCAAAAGGTCTCCTGTATGCACAGCATTTATTACCCCATTGCCCTCCCGAATAAATTAACACATACATTGTATGTACTTATAATTACAGATGCTGACATATCTGGGTCCAGCCCAGAGTAATTAGCTATGATGGGGGGCCAGACAATTGTACTGACAGCCACACTTCAATTACTGGTCACGCAACACTTTACGCATCTGACTTGTCAATGAATAGCTTCTGAAATTAGAAAGGATGATGCTAATTGGGCAGCCAGTGAATTTTGTGACGACCTGGTTCCAAAGAACCTTCTTACACAACTCCCACCAAATCTATTGGGATGCTATAAATATTTTAGTTTTCACGCCGGGAAAAAAAAAATTGGGTAAATAAAGGGGTAATATATTTAGCCGCCAATGAAACCTCTTATATCACTGATTACGTTTTGTTGTCTGACCTGTTGTTTAACGTGCGAGGCTCCGCTTGAGCTTAATTCGCATAGAAATCAGCATCGTTAACTAAATCCTATGGAAGGGCAAGCATAGCGCGTGGCTAATAACAGGAATACTTGTGCATGTTAACGTTACAACTATGTGCTCCCGGACATCAAAGAGATGGGAAGCTATGCATCTTCATCGTGAATTTCTCATCAAAATCTTAAATAGATCCTTTATGCCTCGATACGCACACACCTGCCACCTCCTGCCGCTCAATAGCGCCAAACATAAAATCAAGTGACATCTAGTGGACAGAAGGGGGAACTGCAATCCCCATAATGTGAACTCCATGCCTTAAAAAACAAATCACAAATTCCACACTTGTTTTATCCTACCACTTGAATCCGTTGCGTATATCCTAGGACTATAAGGACCAACGTTGCTACTTTGGATGGATAAATTACCCAGAGCTATTCATTAGCAGCTGCTTGTGGAAGAAAGGGGAGGGCAACCGGACTATATACTGTTTTAGCCTTAAATTGAAAACGGCATGTGTACGTAAAGGATCACTTGTTCAAACGGGCTGGAATCTACAATATTATTTGCTGTGTGAATTCATTCGAGGAATTCTGGGATGCCATGAAAATACTATGTCCTCGGGATTCCATGTTAGAATCAGGATTTCCACGCATGGTAATCAGATATAAAACTAAAATATGAAGTACAATAGATCTAGAGCACAACAGACTGCAGGCCCATAAAATCCATAATGAACAAGTGCATGACAGAAAATTGTGAATTTCTGTAATTATCACAACATGAAATGTATGTATGTCTTACCTAAAACAGCATTGAGGCGTACAGTTGTGCGTTAACTCTCGGTATGTATGCTAACAGGTTATTAACACTCGGTTATTAAAGCCTAACCTTTGGTTTTAAAGACGTTGTTCTAGTTGGCGTTTTGCACGTATCAGCTCCTGGCGGTAACGTTGGTAACGCCAGCTGTTGAGATCAGGTATAAGAAACATTATCCTCTATAACCTTTACCACACTCAGAACCTTTATAATAAGCAACCGGAAGGTTAGAATAATACATTATCTGTTTGACTGGGTCCTTTGAGAGTTCTGTGACCTCTGGTTGGGTGTCCAAAATAAAATGCCATATCTGAAGAGCTCCCTAGGCTGGTTCATACACATTTCTCTTTGTCCCATTGCTCCTGCCGGTCATACTCTCCAAGTTCATTATCTTGATCAGATCTTTCACCACAGAGCAGAAAAAGGGCCGCCACCAATTAAAAGAATTTTATTTTTTTTTTAGCTCCTACATTCCATGTAAAACATGTTAAAGTAGGTGAACATCTACAAGTCCGGCTTAATCAAGGAAGCCTCCAGCAGACAAGGAGGCAGAAGGTCACTGAGCTGAACAGAAGCTCTCGTTAACGTCGTGTTAAGGGAGGATCTAGCCACAGGAGCATCGGGTAAGCCGGCAACCAGGCCAACTGGTTCCCGGCAGGCTCCTTAATTTAACTCCACATGTAGGTGCAAAGAGTTGTTACTGGTGGTGCTTGCAAGGAGACTGCCACTTAATTTGTACGGTTTTATTAGTCCTGCTGGTGCTTACCTTGCTGTACACAAAAGCACAGAGGACAATTTCTGTTTAACTAGCTTGGGCCAGCGGAAGGCAATGTCATTTGGCTAGCTTAGGATTTCACATGGGGTTAGGAACATCACATTTTTACCTTGAGAAGTATCACCGCGTAAACCCAATACAAAGTCAAGCTCATACAATTAACTTTATTATACAATATGCAATGGCAAAAGTCCATCACTACTGATCGAATAGAATATTTTATAAAAAATGTATTTAGAAATTATTCTTCACTAATACACCAGAGATCTTAACAAAAGTTACAACCTATGTCTGAAAAATGAATTGTTGTCCAAAACAAAGCAGAGGTTTAGACGAGTCACAGGTCAATGTCTAAATACTGGGCTACTGTGCGAAACGGGCAACAGACTGTCGATGAAATGTAACATCTGTGAGAATCGCGCTGTATAGACGTGTCATTCTTATTGCTTCCTCGCACTCCATGTCTCACCTTGAACTAACATTGGTAGGAACAACTCGTGAATATCGATAACGCGGGAGCTTTCCTGATGTCTTCTCCAGGTACACGCCTGCCCGCCTGACCATCTATGTGAGAAGGAATTACGAAAGGGGAAACATGTATCCCTGCCAGGGGGCACTGCTATACGGCAGGGAACCTTCAGCTCATAGAAGTTTATAAAAGCATTCCTAACAAAACTGAGGAGCAAGGACAGGACAGTCACTACCAGCCATGAAATTTCATACATGCTCTTAATATTAACTCTGGCCCACACAAAATGTACCCAACATTAAGCTGACATTGACTTACATTCCTCATGATTCTTGGCTATAAGCTGTCATTATAGTCGAACAGCATTTTATGGTTACATATTTGCTCCCTTTGTTGGTAAGCCATGTTAAGAAATCTTGACTTGTTACTAAAGTCTTCTACTGGAAATTATATAAATTAAATAAATAACCTTTTCCCACTGGTTGCTATCCTATGGTCCACAGCACAGGACAAGCCAAATGTTGGCTGAGAGTAATGAATGCGATTCAGGGCCAAGACGGCTCAACATTGATTTGAGGGCATCATTTGCAGGCGGTGAAGAGGTTAATATCGTGTGTTTGAGCCTCTCTGGAATCACAGAGAGAAATAGTATGTAGACTGAGAGGGATTTGGGGGAGGTGAAGGGACCGGCGTGAAGTGCAGGGTCATCAGCAATTGCACACCCTACAGCCTTCACTCCAAAGCTGGTCTGTCTGCAAGTAATAATTTGGCTGACATTGATTTGCCTGTGTGTGCAAGCACGGGGTGACAGGAGATAGGAAGCAGACAGCAACAGATCAATGAGCGCTACAGCTGTAACAGCACTTCTTAACACTTTCACATGCAAATCAGTCGCTAGCAAAGGGTTAACCCATTGAGCTAAGATTGCAAAACGTCCATATTTACAGACAGTACCTTATATTAATACAGCTAACGCACACATTTCTTTAACCAGGCATCACAAGAGGGGTTAACTCGGTTGCCGAGAACAATAATGGACAAAGAAACAAAGGAACCCGTAAATATCCTACATGTCATAACTCAGTAGTATCCCCCTTTAGAAACACCAATCCCTCATCAGGACCCAAATCTCTGTGCCCCTCTTTACTACACCCGAAATCCCTCTTGCCTAGAAGCTCAAAATGTTTGCTGGGTATGACGGTGTCACAGGGTTCTACAGCCCAAAAAGTCACAATAAAATGTATAGAATATGTGCGTTAATTACATTTGTGTAAATAGATTATTCAGCTCTTAACTCAGTTACTCAGATATCTAAACAGCTGTTAATAGGACACAAAGCGACATAACAAATGGTCGTAAAGCCCTAGCCACACATTGACAGAACCCAAAACACAGGGAGGTATGGGTGGGTAACATGGAAAGGTTGAATAGATATGTATTTAGCCTGCAGCATGTCAGCACCCTCAATTGGCCGAACCAGGGAGACTGATTGCCCATTAGTTGGTCTGACCATAGTTTGGTGGCAAAGGGACCAGAAGACCGATGGCTTTCCCCAAACATATATAGCTTGGACAGTTTCATACACAATATGATAAAGGTGACCACATCCATCTTAAGACTGCATTTCCTGGAAGAGGATCACAATAGTTGCACAGTTGCTTTCGAACGTCAGCTTTTGATCAAAGGCTACACAATCCAGCTGGAACAATTTGCTCTCTCCTTTTCTGTTACCCGAGCTTGTTTGCGAATCCTCCGAGATTGGGACAGCTCTGCGGAACTCTCGATTGTTTTCACACATACAAATGACTCTACAGAAACTTACATGACAGCACTTAGTACAGATAACCATCTGAACCATCTAACGCTCCACAACCTCTCCTCATGGTCACCAGTCAGCGCGGTTCATTAAAAGCAATCTTTGCATATAAACTGAAGGGTTAAGGGTTCATTTATTTTCGTGTCGCTGTAAGGGCGAGACACATTGACCAGGAAGGGCAGGACACTTTATTTAAAACGACAGGGTTTACGATTCAACCTCCCTTGTGTCATTTTGACGTTTTTTTTTTTTTTTATTATTTTTTTTGTGAACATAGATGCAAAGAGCAGAGAGAGAGATATGGCTCCATTTGTTAATCTTCCTCCCCAAGCAGACAGGTATCCTAATTATCTCATAGATACACTCCTACACAGAGGAGAGATAGTGGAAGCATTAAAGGATGCAGAGGTGGAGAGGGAGAGGGAGAGGGGGCAGGAGGAGGTGCTGTCAGGTTTCTTTCCGCCTTTTCAAGTCGTCTTAGCGGTGCTGTCATCCCAGCTGTGACACATCTCAGGCTAGTTAATTAGAATCATGTCACCAAGTTAATGTGCTCTGACTGGACTCTGATGGACTATTGTCCCTCCTGCCTGCATATCTCATGGCGGCCTCTTCCTCCTCGGCTTTCCGTTTCGTAGAGGCAGAGATAACAGATTATGCCTAAATCACTTCTGTTACGGATACCCAAGGACTGGGGTTTGATTAAGTGTGGGATCGTTTGGCATTGTCGCTTGCTGTCCACACCAAAGTTTTCCCAACTTAAAGCTCACAATGGTTATTATTTAGGGTTTATGTTTGGCACTTAAAATACCCTAAAAGAGCTACATAAGTTCACTTGTATTATATTTCAATTTATTAAAGTTTGGCTTCATTCTGGAGTGAGCTGTGGTCCTCATATAGACAGTAGGCTGTTCAGATACATATTTACACATTTAGCGTGAACAAGTTGGGTCACACAGTGAGAAGCTTAACCCTGAATGGCCTTCAGCCATTCGGTGGTGACATCTGCTTCTCCCTGTAGCTACCCGAGACCAACATTGAGTAACCGCTACAATGTTACAGTGATTTGTCTTTGTACCCACGAGCTTCTGTATACAATGGTTGCTCCTAAAGATCCTCCTTATAAAAGGTTTGCAAAAGCATGAGGTATCAAAGGCTCCCAAACAAGAAACCCAAACATCTTCTGGCTCGTGTATGCTCATTCCAGGAGCTTGCCGAGACCACATTGACAATCAGCTGTATCACCTCTGGCCCCTACAAAACCTGGGCAAACATTCACCAACAGTAGAGATAATGAGACCAGAGAAAAACTGTGTGCAGAAATGACAAAATCTTTCTTTTAACCTTTTCCCTGCACGACAGAGGAGATCTTGCCACAAACATAAGCATCAGCAGTAGCATTTTTTTAAAAAAAAACTAACTTTCAGACTTTTCATGTGCTGGTGAAGAACAACAAAGTAAAAACTCAAATACCACGGGCTAGTATATGTCAACATGATATGTGCCGATATGGTGAATCACTGATGTGGCCACAATATAAGTCCTTGTGTACCCAATGTATGTATTTATGTCAACTGAGGGTACGGGGCTGTTTGCCCATTTAGGGCTACATGGCTGTTTGTTTACAATATTAGTGGCTCACTGACCAACCAATTTATCAATCTAATAGAAATATTAGGTAAATATGAACATTCCACAAAGATATTGTGATGGGTTCTACTTAGAATGACGATGGCTGGGAAGGACATTTAAGGTAATACTGATAAAGCAAATAAGATAAGACCAAATCCTTGGGCACGACGAAGAACTAGACTACTAAGGAGAGGCAGTGGTTCTAGCTTTGGAGGTTGGGAGGGGGTATCCCATATGTCACAAGAGCTGTTCCTAGGTGAAAGATCTCTGCATCGCTTGCAAAAAGGTCACCAATGCTTCCAGATTGCGTTTTCCAGCTCATGCACTTAGCAAGAATGCGTTTTCCTCCTTCTCGCTCCTTCATTGTCACCGTAGAGAGCTGTGGGGTTGCCTCTGAAACAAATAAATAGAGATCCGTGCGCAGAAAGAGGAACGCAGGAGGCGAGGAGGCCATGCCTCTCGTCAGACCTGCTCCTGTCTCCTCGGTGGTGAAAGCTCTCCCCGGTAGTTAATTAGAATTGTGTCACTAAGTGAATGCAGCTCTGCCTGTGCTCTGACAGACGCTCACCTCTGACACAGGGGGTCCAGGAGACAATCCACATCAAACTACTGCAGTGTGACCCTTTTAACACAAAGAGTAAACTCGCAGCACATCCAGTTGAAGCTCATTAAAACTGTCTACTCTCCGAGCATCCCATTAACCTCTTCGTTCAACAAAAAAAAAAAAAACACAAGCTATTTCTCTTCGTTCTCTCTGCAGAGCCTAATTAATAAAATGTATTGGTAACAATATTGCACAATGACCTTCTTCTGTCTCTGGTTGCAATGAAAGCCTAAACAATGGCAAAGAGTAGAGCAAATCAAGGTAGTGAGTAGAGTAGCTTGTTTCCAGTGATAAAGGGTTAAATAAACTCTAACCCCACAGTACTCTTACCCCCTAAAGCGGCATGCATGACAATATGAAACGTGTACTTTTGTGCTTCTCACAAGAATGATCTCATCTTAACAAGAATGACCATATATTGGCGCTATGACACACTTCAAGAACATTTGGGACTCTTTGATTCTTTGATTAATTTACCAAATTTTGGGTTGGTTCACGTGTTTGCTTTTTAAAAACGTACTACTATTGTGAGCTGGATTACAAACTTATAAAATGAACTGTTTAATTGACTTTTCCTGCAGGGTAACTTTTTCAGGATTCTTTAAGCGCTCAGATACAAGGGAGCCTCAATTAAACATGAAGTGTTTGTGCAAGATGTGAAACTCCTTGTAATTAGTCACTGGTAGTTTCCTGCGAGTTAATGAGTTCACATACACTGAAGTAACACAGGAAATGACATAATAGCAACTTGTTGATCTCATAACAACTCATTCTCTCTTTTCCAATCACAAATAGCTGCTTGTTACCCCAAGCTTGTGGATTAGTAAATTCCCTGCGGCACAACTATTCAGATCGCAGCATGGAGGGGTTTCAACTCCCTACCTGGTATATAGCTAACCCTTTAATCTAGTGTGGGGTACACAGAGCCGTCCCATTACCTGTATTCTAAGTACCACATGTGAAATGAACAGCAGGAACACTGAAAAACATTGGTTTCCATGGCAACTGAACCCTTTTAAGACCTATGGCTCAGAAATTCTCCCTGTGGCCCAGTGTCTGATCTTCAAATATTTAGAAGCAGGGTGATCTAGTAAGATCACCAAAATTGAGACTTTCGTGGTGTTAAGGCAAATTGTTACTATGAATTTATGTCTACTGAAATATCTAAGGCCAGATATAGGTTTCCAAAAGCTAAACTACTACACAGGTGATGCCAACAGCCTACAGTATATTTGTAACACGGTTGTGTGATGTAGCCAACAAAAGGAACTGCTGTCTTGGTTCCAGCAGAAATCCTTAACATGATGTATTGGAGTCATTACACTAAGAAGCTTAGAACGAATACAGTCTACTCTATTTTGTACATCCCTGACATCTTGATCCCTCCTCTAAATGACTCTGGTGTTCTTCTTTGAAGCAAGTGACCAGGAATGTTCAGTAGACGTTTCTACACCGTCCAACGCTGACCCCATCTCTGTTCTGCAAGAAAAGTCTGAGACTCAAGTGACTTCTTTTCCACTGCACGAAACAAATAGACACCATGGAGCTTCCTCTTCGAGTTGAACGCTCTTGACATTTTATCTGAGAACCTAGTGCCATCTGGTCCTTCTTTCAACTAACAAATGTTATCGCGACCTGATCTGTATGAGGCGTAATTCAATCCAGCACCCAAACAGGCTGGTAGACAATGTCATTGTTTTCTGTTTATTGGGCAAAAATGTTGCCTATGTTTTGACAATATTTTTAATTCTGAAAACAACCAAATTACTAAACCCTGCTGAACTATGTTTCTCCTGCCAAATAAATGCTGTATCAGTGACCTGATTTCCTAGCCGCTGGCCGTTTGTGTCAAATCACAATGCCTGCCACTGCCCCTAGACACACGCGCACACCCTGGAAGAAATATTGTGTCGTATGCCATGATCTGATGCTACGAGCGGTGTCTACGTGGATCCATCTTCCTCCTTTCAGGAAGAACAAATGGCTCTTTTATCCATCGCCTTAATCTCTTCTCTGGCTCATGATGTCATTACCCATTATTCCCTTTCGACTAAATGAATCCTATACTTACATCATCTGGCCCTGACATGAGAAAAGTCTCCAAAGTACCGCACTGAGACATAATGCCCAAATCCATCAACGGTCCCATCTCTACAATTAGTTTATTTATCTTAGTGTTATTAATTTGTCTCCGAGAAAGTTAGTGCTACTCGGGCCAAAAAAAAAACAAAAAAAAAAACGAACATTTTTTTCCCTTTACAATTAATTCAGAAAAAATAACAAACATCCCAAAAGTTAGGAAATTCCAAAGGGAATAATAACCTATACGAATGTCAAAAGTGTGGTGGGTAATAAAAAAAAAAAAAAAAAAAAAGAAAAAAAGTTGAGACAGGCCAACGAAAATAACACAAAAACTTATTTCAGTTCCACCTTACAAGGGTGTTTTTCAATATATAATACTTAATGTATCGGATCGTCTTCTAGTTTCGTCAGACTCTGGAAGGTCGGTAAGAAGCCCTACAGAAATTATTGGGGCTGTATAAATAAAATAAAATAAAAATAACAAAAATAATGCTGGTATACTCAAATCATTAAATGGGCAACTAAGTATTTTTATACTTCAGATTCAGTTCCAGTATAATGCAAGTAGTGTTTTGGTTTGAAACGCTGCTCGGGTTACCAACCCTCCCGGTGACACAGATTGATTCGCTGTAAGTAAGAAGTGACAAGTGTCTGTATACATACTGACACTGGAAGCATGAATTTCCCCGTAAAGATCCATTCCCATTTGTCCGACTGCCGCTTCCTCGCAAATAGGTTTGGTCCTTGTTAACATTTTGGGGGAAAAGCTGTTTTAAGGCACTACTGATTAATGTGAAGGATTTTTGTGGGGGACAAATTCAATTTAAGAAGCAACCGCAGAACCTGCGTTCCCATTTGAGCATAAAGCGTTAATTCAGTATGTTTTCTTCTGGATTAAATTGTTCAGATGATAAAAGCAGGGGGCTCCATTACTAAAACGCGAGTGACATGCGCCGCGGCTTGTTTGCACTCGGTAAGATAACGATGGGCTACCTTGTTTGCATCTTCTGGCTTTCATCTAAGGCATAGGAGAAACAGAGAAACTCTAAAAGTGTTGCTATAAGCTGTGGCTCCCTGAGATAAGACAATCCAAGAGTGTGAACACTTCATAACTCGGTGTCGCCAAAGAACTCAATTTGAGGGGACGATATTACTCATTTCTTGGATACATTAACTGCATGAAGTATCAATTAAACCATTGATTGCAGGAGTGCTGGGAACTCTTAGCGTGTAATGGGCTGTATCCCAAGCTGCGGAATGGAGGTAAGAGACACTCACGGATGCCTTGCAGAGTGCCGGGGCTGACTGATGATTGATATTATGACTCAATTATAACTGGAAACCCCCATAACTGCCGCCTAAGGATGAAAGGCTGGGTCAGGCGGGTCGGGATTTGAACCTATGACCAGGACTTTTACAGGAGCCGTTCCAGGCAAAGCCCTGAGCCAGCATCGCAAGCTCCCCGACCAAGAGTACTATGGTATCCAACTCAAAGTAAACCAGGGGTCTCTCACAGAGAGAATTGGATGACTGAGAACGACATCCACAGATTCTTTCAAGTGTACCGTATCTAAGGTTGTAAACTCGTCTTCGCAGTTCAAACTGTTATGTGATCCCCCACATACGTCCTATGTACTCATTGTACAACGCTGAAGAATATGGCGGTGCTATATAAATCAAATAATAATAATACAAATACTCAAGCTTCTATTAAAAAAATTGAAACATACGAAAGTATATGTAAAAGATATTTTGGGGTCCCTGTAGTGCAGCACAGAGCACTACAGGGAAGGGGTTAATTAAATCTCCTCGAACCCCACCAAAAAAATAAATGAAATATTGGGTTATTTTTGGCGATTTATGTTATGAAGTGCCTAACATGTAGAAAAGCTTTCTGTCCGATTTTAATTTACATCACGGCTTGGAGATGTATCTTCATTATATCGAGGCTGGATGGGTAAACATCTTTAATAATTACATCCGCATCTATCTTTCTGCCACCTAGACACAAAGGATAAGCAACAGACATCAATGCTTCAGCAGGGGTGTATTCACTAAGCCAAATGGCCTCCTATTCTACACCTCTGTGATCTTATCTAAGACTCCCTTTTGCTACCGGTATGTTATTGCCGATATCCCTGCTTGACTGCAGGTGATTCTAAGTGTACCATTAAATAACTGCTTAGAATCTTCATCATGTGCTATAAATATTAAAGGGTAAATATTTCTAGCCTCTTAGGGTCAGTACATTTATAACGTTCCAACTTATGGTAGCGAAAACAGGGCCGGCCCTGCTCACTGAGGTTGGCCTTCCATAATTTATACTGAAGTCTGATCTCATGGTTTAGTAAATAGTAGGGGGAGGGGATAGGAAAAAAGCCTTAACCCCTTCCGGACCGGCGTTTGAATACTGCGCCTTCACTTGAAGACCGCAGTATTTTTTTAAATATTTAAATTCCGTGATCGTGATTCGCTGAAAAGCGATCACGTGCACGGAATTGAGGGGGGGTGGCTGCTACTGATCGCTGGGAACACCCAGCGGTCAGTAGCAGCCGCCCCTCGCGATCCCAGCGTTCAAAGCGACGCTGGATCGCGTAAAGGCTGTGACGTACCTGGTACGCCCCCCGGTCTGCCGGTGACCCCTGACCCGGAAGTACCAGGTACGTCCCAGTCTTGAAAGGGTTAAACAGTATTAAAAATGTCTTAAAAATAAAAATTGGGCACATTTTGAGCTGAAATCTGCTACATAAATTTAAAGCCACACACTGCAAAAATATAAACACTTGCTGTGGAAGGTAAGCATTGAAAAGGCATCAGCAGCATCGGCATTATAATTCCCCGATACATACAAAATTCTGATTTTTATTATATCAGTTTAACAATTTGGCGATTTATTCAGCCCAATGGCACAGAATAGAACAGGAGCCAAAACTAGTGTTTATTTATGTAGAGCAAAGACAAGGATACTTGCGGGACCGAAAACCGCTATGTTTTCATTGGAATTTTTTTTTTCCCTTATAAATTCTGTCTTTGGAAACAAGCAAGACTTAAAATAATACATTAGGGCTGCCGAGGTGAGTTTGGAATCCTTAATGAAGGGCTGAAGAAACAATTTAATCTCGATGTGCTCAGCTGAACCCCTCTGTATTCTCCCACTCCTGATTTACTGTGGATTTCAGACAAGTGGGAAACGCAGCGAGAAAATGTAGGGAAATTATGTATATGATTGCAGTTCTTGTTAAGAACCTGGTTTCCAGCCCTCGGCGCAGCTCCTCCAGGGCTGTCCCCACACGCCACTAAAATGAATGCCCACTCAAAGCAGAAACCAAATTTTAATGCAGCGCCTGTCAATAACTCTCAGAGAGCCATCCCTCAGAACGGTCTCACTAATTAAATGCTGCTGAGATTTAAATAATTCATCTCCTTAACGTGTATTGATCTCGGAGTTTTGTGGTTAGAGGCTGAGAACACAAATTAACCCCTTCACGCATAACTAAATCAGCCTCGTACAGATGCAGAGAATAATTATCATGGCCGGGTAGATGGAATGCGTCCAAACATGGCGGCTGGTTTGAAAACTATAGGCTCAGCTAAAATAGAGACTTGATATATTAATATGAGCGGCAGTATAGTTAGTTCCAAGGTATATTTATATAGTTCTGCAGGCGCAGTCTGTATGATGGAGTCCACCAATCACAGAACTTCGTGTCTTTTTCTTTTAACACTTACTCTGGTTGCATTATGCATCATAGATCACGGTAGTAACTGCGGTCTCGGGACAGTTACAATGTTTCCAAGTGCCTGCGGCTTTCTACAATTACAATGCAGCATCCGTTTCCATTGTCCAATGTTACAAATCACGATCGGTGAACATTGTATGCTAAGACTATTTCAGACAGAACTTTGATTACCGTATTACCCAAAACATACTACTTATGAGTTTAACCTGTGTTTGATGGTCCACTCCAGTCCTGCTTTCATGTTAAATCCATTACTGGGGTCGTTCTTGGACTCCAGTAATGGACTCCATTGTAGCGTAGTCAATAACTGGGGTTAGAAAATGAGACTTCCGGCTCTACTGAAACCAAAATGCATTTGTATGAAAACATCTTACACATGTTCAGTAGCACTGCCATTCTAATCAATTGCAGCAGGAGTGACATCTGAGGATGAGGGTGATGGTGGGTTTAGGTGGAAAGCCCATGGGATGAGGAGCCCAGAAGAGTAAGGGCAGTGGGTCAATGATGACGTAGTCTTTGAACAAGCTGAGGATCAGCCTGTGGGAGTCTTAGACAATGATGTGTTCCCTACTAAGGATCTGGTGGCGCCTCACAAACCACAAAGCCTCCTTAACCAACACCTTCGGCATCAGGCTTCTTCAATGCCCCCTCTATTTGAGTTCCTAGAAAAAAGTCTATGTGAAAAAGCGTACCGGGAGCTGTTAAGATGCCCCATTTGCTTTGCTTTGCATTAAACATGGCCCAGACGCCCACTGAATTCAATGGCAGCTCCTATTGAATTCAATGGCAGTGCTATTGAGCCTTTGCGGGGAGTATGATACTTGAAGTAGTGAGGGATGAAGTTACATGACACAGAAGGCTCATTTTATAACTCCAAAAACTAAAGAAGGCATGCTCCCTTTTGCATACATTAAAATGCCTGAAACTCCCCAAAATGACGGCTTATAAACAGAGAAAAACACTTACCTATCCCGCTGTGAGGCCTCCCTATGTGCTGCAGACTCAAACCCTTGTTCATATCTAGGAGCCCATTCTTAGGCCAGGTGCCCATCGCGAAGCTGTATGCCTAGAGGAAGGACACAAGCACAACATGGTTAGCTTTACCCTGCGATTTGTGTTAAAGGGACACTACTA